>CATIWQ010270839.1:0-10963 GCA_949673415.1 Euphorbia schlechtendalii | reverse complement strand
ATGAACATACCTGAAGTAGATGCCTGACTTGGCTTCTTCTTCACTTGTTCAAAAATCTGAAACTTGCAGCAATCCTTCTTCCAGTGGCCAGCCTTGCCACATCGGAAGCAGATATTTACAGTTCCTTTATTTTACTTCTTCTTACTGATTTTCTTCTTGGTACTTAGACCCTCTCCAATATGGGACCCACCCTTAGAAGGCTTGGTTTTCTCAACCAAAAGTAAAGCCTTGGGATCATTTTGAATTTTAGGCTCTACAATTTTCAGCATGTTGACCAACTTGGGCAGCGTGGCATCGATCTTGTTCATGTAATAATTAGTCACAAATTGTGAGTAAATATCAGTTAATGAAGCATGAATTAGATCCACACATAATTCGTGATCCATCACAAAACCCAGTCGGGTCAGCTTCTCTCTATAACCCAATAGTTTAAGAGCATGTTGCGGCACTGAAGTGCCAGCCTGCATCTTCATTCCAAATAAGAGTTTTGACGTATCATGCCTCTCAAATCTGGCTTGCTCTAAAAAGAGCTCGCGAAGATGGTGAATCATGGTGTCTAGATCCATGCTCTCACATTATTTCTGAAGCTTAGAATTCATTATAGTCAACATTATACATGCTGCTATTTCACGATCATTTTTGTGCTTCTCCCATGCCTCATGTTCATTAGCATCGATCTCAGCATCAGGCTGATCAGGGAGGGGCTCATCTAAAACATAAGCTATCTTTTCGAACCTGAGGACTATCCTCACCACCTTGAACTAATAAGTAAAGTTCGGACCATTTAATTTGTTGTCAAGAATTGAGTGAAAGTTTATGTTTGGATTCATTGTTCAACCTAGATATAAGATAGAATTTGTTTAGACATTAGTATATGTACATGCATTTAATATAAGGTCTTTAATTAAACACATAATTCCTACTATTTTCTCGACATTGAAATAACCCCTTCTATTCAAATTTGGGAAATTTGGTTGAACCAATTTTCCTTAGTAGGTAGCATCCATAGCTACTTATCATGACCCCCACTATCACAGATCAAGTTATAACAATATAACCATGGTTGGAACCCGTTCATTTATATCTCTTGTAATTGCTAATCCATTCGAGTTCTTTTTCTCGAGACATGCGTACCTAATGGTACGACTCCTCAAATATGTCTCAAATTAGGCATTAGCTCCAATAATATGGACAACTAACCCTCTTTGGTTAAGGCATTAACCACATCTAGTCTCAAGACCAAACACATGTTAAAGGAAGGCATGTTGCACATGTGTTTACATCCGTTAATAAGGTTCGTATCATGATTTATGATGGGAAGATATTTTACCACCTTAATATTGTTGTAGTGATTTCAATGGTGCCACTGTTCTCGCCTTAGTCTAGGTCTTATACGATGGATATGATTATGAAATAATAATTCTGGGCTATTAAGAATTATTAGCTCTAAGGGAACATACTTTGACTGGTACATCATAATCATTCCATTATGCCAAGAATCCACATAGCATGCAAAACAAACAAGGTCCATGTTTAAGTTCTTGCACCTATGTCTACATGTTTTAATTTAACAACTTAAACCACATTTGTAAAACCATATGTAGAATAAATTCTCATACAAGAAATCGACTAAGTCATAAAAATCCCTTGGGTATACTTGAATCTAATACCGATGGTGACTTCCAAGTAGGAGAGGCCCCCTTAAAGTAAATGAGCAGCCTTGTCCATTCCTTGTCAAAATTACCACGGGTACTCTGATTCAATATACCATGGATAATTATGATTTAAGGATTCCGTTCTTTAATCAAGTGAAGTCGGAATGACTCTTAATTAAAGCATTTACCTATGTGGTAAAATATGGCTAATTTTATATGATAATCACCTAGACTAAGTTTCAGCAAAACCTTAATATAGTTATCACTTCATTTTCTATAATATGAATTGAAACTTAAGTCATGCATAGCATACATTAATCAATTAATAGAAAATCATATTTTAACATATTATAATCAATCATGCATAGCATAAGTCAGGCTCTGATACCACTGCTGGTTAATCAAAATAGAAATTGAACATGCAAAGGTTGCAAGGTAGAATTTGAAAACTTAAAATGAACCTAGGGATCTCCTAAGCATGCCATGATTGATATAACCTAAGTTAAAACGTTCCATAAATGCTTTTAGGTTTATAGATCATGTAAAAGAAACCTAGCATTTAAAGATTAAAACATCACCAGTTGATGCGTGCTTGATCTCTCTTTTGGTAGCGGTTTTCCCTTTGAGTAATTTTGATAGCACAAGCTTCTAAACTAGGAGAGTCTCTATGACTTGATCCACACGGATCTTCACCGACCAAAACCTTAATGAGGTAGAACCCGTCGATTGACAGCAGCTACTACACTAGTAAATCAAATCAAAAACCAAACTCGAAAGCTTAGTTAAACTTAGAGCCTTTTGAAAGAACTCTTCAATTTGTTTGGAGAAACTCGTAGAGGATCTTGTATAACAAAAGAAGAGGAGAATAGAATTCAGAGAGAAAACAAGCTCAAAGCTTTTTGGTGTGATTGAATAATGAGAGGCTTTGAAGCCTATTTATAGGGAAAAAGGGGGAGTGATAGACTCCCCCTAAAACTCAACATGGGATGGGATAAATCCCATCCCATGTCTAGCGGGTCAACCGCGCGGGTATAGGTACCCGTGGGTTGCCACAAGGCAAGCTCTAGCGGGCTTGCCTTGTACCGCAAGCAGGGGCTTGGGCTACAGGTCGCTCAAGTGCACGGTTTACCCTCGCACGATAGTGGCCCGTGAGCCTGTTGGCTCGAGGGGCAGCGACATAGGCCCACTTTGAACAACTCGTGTTCAGTTTGGGGCCCACTCGCAATGGGATTAATCCCTTGCTCGCTTCGTGCAACCTCTTCCCTATTTTCTCATAATTCCTTTTAATTATTAATTTGGTTAAACCAATTAATAATTCTTCTCACTGATTTCACAACTTGTATTTTCGGCACAAACCTAGTCCATAGGTTCTTTACATGGTTCGATAAAAACCCAAACTGTGTGACCTCATAGGATCCCAAAGTATAGAGCCACTAGAGGTTAACTTGGCTTCTCGTCTAGGAACCTTTAGGCTCAGTGTTCCAACGTTATGAAACCCGATACCTCTAGACAACCAAATGGGCTTTCTAGCAAAGGCGTATGATGCCTCGATACTTGGAACGTTACATGCCTGTGACTTTATTTGGTTCTGCAGTAGTAACTAGTACAATACACTCCTTCCATCAGGTTAAGTAACATCCAGTTTATTGAGCTCGGATTAAGTGTCAACTTATGTAATAGCCGTAGCTATCCTAGAATTAGACTTGTTCACGAAGAACACCACTCAACTTTTTTGTATCTTGATCGATTAGAAAACCATTCCATCAATCGTATACTCTGGTTAGAGGTTTATGAGTGTGTCACTTCAACAAGGGGCCCTAAGGTACATCTCCAATATATTACTGTATCAGGAGCGATGGATCCCATCTTGACTTTATAGCTTACCAATATGTGATCATCACTATATCCATAATCACTCGTATCATCCTGATTGCCAGGGTATGAGTAAGTATGACCCAAAGTATATCAAATCCTACAAAAGGCAACCGGTATCCCAAGTCTGAGGATACTCGTACTGCTACTACAATAAGACATGATACCAACACATGGATATAGTTATTTCTGAGTGTCTATCTTAAGCAGTCTCCAATGTATTACCCGAATACATTCATGTGTTAAATCAAGGTACCACCTTCAGCTCGTGAGATCGGTTGCTTAGATCTAATCCAAGGAGTAAGCCTACACATGTTAGTCTATCTGCTCCATTGATATCAGTCTCAATGAAACTATGACTAGGGATATTTAGACTATTCATAGTAATACGTATGTGCAGTTCTCACTCCACATAGCTCCCACTATGTCCTTGCCCTTTTACGTTATGAATTAGTCACAAGATTTGTTTCATCAATGCGCATATACATATTAAATCATATATGATACCAGCAAGATACAATAAATAGAAAGCACTGATAATTAACAAAGATGCCTTGATTATTATTAATAATAATTCAAAATTATTTATACATTATAGCTAATAAATATATATCACCCTAATTGCCTCTAGGACATACATCATGTCCAACACTAAAAACATATCCTTTGTCCTACTTAAGTACTTAAGGATAGTTTTAACAGTCATTTAGTGCTTCTCGCCTGGGTTAGATTGAAATCTACTCTTGATGCTCAACGCATGTGAGAAGTCAGGTCGAGTGCATACCATAGCATACATGATGGAACCTATCGTTGAGGCATAGGGTATTCCATTCATGCGCAGTCTCTCTTCTTGTGTTCTTGGACACTTAGATTTAAAATGTTAATCCCGTGAGACATTGGGAGATAACCCTTTCTTGACTGCTCAAGGTTAAATCTAGCCAAAACTTTGTCTATGTATGTACTTTGCCAAAGACCTAGCAACCTTCTAGATCTATCTCGCTAGATATTTATACCGAGTATAAAAGCTACTTCTCCAAGGTCTTTCATGGAGAACTTCTTTGACTACCATGACTTAACTATCTGAAGAAAAGGAATATCATTTCTTATCAATAATATGTCATCGACATATAATACAAAGAAAATGATCAAACTCCCACTAGCCTTGTATATACACAAGGCTCATTAGCTTTTGACACAAAACCAATTTCTCTAATTGTCTCGTCAAACCTAATATTCTAACTCCTTGATGGCTTAAGTCCATAAATGGACTTCTGTAACTACATACCTTTGAGCTATGCTTGGATGTAAAACCCTCGGGTTATGCCATGAACACATCCAGATTCTCGTTAAGGAATGTTGTTTTCACATCCATCTGATAAATCTCATAATCGTAATGAGCGGTAATGGCAAGGAGTATCCTGATAGACTTCAGCATGGTCATCGGTGAAAAGGTCTCATCATAGTCAATGCTGTAGAACCCAAGTTAATAGTACTTCACAATACTGAGTTGTTTTAGAAATAGCAAATTATCTAGGATAGTGAAATTAATTGAGTAGGAAAAGCTGAGTCTGTGCTCAGTACTTGATAGTTTAAGATTACTTCACTCAGCTTGTGCTGAGTCCTGCTTTTATTTAATCAAAAGCATGTTTTTGACACGTAGAGACTTAATGACACACGTGCTACTAACTTAATCTGTGAAGGAACCAAATATCATTTAATTGCTTTTCAGGAGAAAAGGTGCTAAAATTAATGAAGATTCCTATGGTCCTCAAAACGCCAAAAAGTATCAGTACGTATGTCAGAGATTCCTCACTACAGTCCAAGTAAAAGGAATTTTCTATTATACGTCACGTCTCAAGTGTCTCCACGCGAATCTGTCAACATTAGCAAAGTCATCCAATAAGAAGACTCCACATTGCATTCTAGCGCATCTCTCTTAGAACTAGATTGCTTGAAGATAAATGAGATTTTGTCAACGGAATTTTATCCCACCTCAACATTCAAATTCTATCTCTAAAACATCCTAGAATCTATCTCCAACGGGAAGATTAGAAAGATTAGAAGAGATGAGAAATTGAAGATCGGTAATATCGTAGAGTTTGCAACGGCTACTTTGCAGAGCATCAAAGTATAAATAGAAGACTGGAGAAGACGTTCAAACTTGGTGAATCACCTCGAATTTCTTAAGAGCTAAAAAGCTGTGCAAATTACTCTAGCTTCCAAAGAAATTCCACCGCAAGAAATCAGCAAACATCAAAGTCATATATGTTTGTAATAGAGATAAATTACTTAGATTAACATTGTAAGGATTCAACGTTTCTATAAGTTGAATCCAGCTCGCATTCTTATTTAATATGAGTGTCAATTTGGGAAGGGCACCCAAACTGAGTTGAGCGGTAGTTAGAAAGGAGGGTACTTTTTATAACAGTGTTCCTTTAAAGGCTTCTTCGCCTATTAAAGGAACGACTCACTTGTGGATTAAAGCTCAGAGATAGTATCTGGGGACTAGAGGTAGGCTAGGGCCTGAACCAGGATAAATCTCAGGTGTTGATGTTCTAACTTTAAGCATTAAGCTTTAGCAGTGATCATCTCATTTATCTCTCTCTCTCATTCATTATCTTGCTTGTTATCCGATCTATGCTGAGTAGTCTTACTTAGCTAAAGATTGAAGATAAATTGTGCTAGCTGTGAGCACAAGATTTTGTACCAGCTCGCGCGTTCAATGATGATGGCTTTTCTAGATTTTATCCTTGAATCACATAATTTTCGAGTATCCAGATGTATCCGAATAGGAATCCTCCTCGTCTTTAAATTCAAAAGGACGTTATTTTATTTTATTCAGAAATTAATTAAAAAAAATAAGAAAATACATTAAAAAAAAATAAAAAATTCAGAAATGGAAACCCGAGGGAGACTGACCCCTAGGTTTGAGGCAGGCCTGGCCGAGAAATGGGCTTTGGCGAGGCGAGCCTTGCCAAAACACCTTGGCGAGGCAGCCTCGCCAAAGATGCAGCGAGGGACCTCGCTGAACTTTTTTTCCGGCGAGACCCTTGCCGGAAAAACTTACATTTTTTTGGATTTTCGGGATTTCTCCTATAAATAGTTGGGTCTTCTTTGATAATCGAGGCTCGAAAACTCAGAGAAAATTCTTCTTTTCAAATTAAAAAACACAGACAAATACTACAAATATTTTCTTTTCTTCTAATATTTTCTTGGATCCAAAACACATTTGGATCCCAAATTTCTTCATCTTAAAATCAAATTTCTTAATTTTTTTTCTTCAAATATCCTCAGATATTCTCGGGTCTAAAACAAATTTAGAACCCGATTCTGATTATCTTTTTGGATAAATAAACACTTATTTTCCACATTAAACTACAATGAAACAAAAACGAAAGAGGAACGCTCCCGGGGATCGAACGGATACGCTGAAGTGGATTCATACCGCAAGGATAAGCGTCTGAGTTCCTAGAACTGCGAATTCCTCGGTCATTGTTTGCTTCATCTTTTTCTGATTTTATTTGTGGACCTAGGAATATTTTTATTTCTTTTTATGTAAACAATGTTGTAATTCTCTTCTTCATCTTTATTTCTTTTCTTTATTTTTTTATAATACCCCAACAAAGGGAATTAAAATTATTACCGGATAACAGACCTCACCTTTTGCAATGCGGTCATTTTCACTAATAAAATTGACCAACATACGTGTAATTAAAAATGAACTATTTTTATTTAAAATAACAACTTAAATCGTCGATGTTTTAATTAGGTCACACGGGCCTCGCTAAAATTAAATTGAACATATGTGCCATATTTCGTGCTAACCTTTGTGGATGCAGGTTAGATGTATTCCTAGGATTTACTTTCCTTCGGGTATTGTATATATTTTTACCGAAAATGTAATTAATAGGGTAGCGGGCGGTTGCATCCCCAGATTTTTGAAAGCCTTGTAATTTTTATTTTTCGCATTTATTTTCCGCATTTACTTACTTCTTTGTGGATGGTTTATTATTTTGCAATACGTGAATCATGCATATAAAGTCTAAAAACGACCTAAGTGCTATTATGCATAACTAAGAAAATACGGTTTTCTGTAGATGTAATATAATGTGATCACATAAGAAATAAGTAACTTATCCCGGACCCGAATCTCTATGTCTTAGTTAAGCCTCACATGACTCTAATTCTTGGAAAGAGCTAATCCAAGTGGCGACTCCACACTAAGAGATGGCGGATACGGGTTCAAACCGATCAAAAATTGTTTTCATCTTCTCTTTCAACCTTCTCCCGGGTCCCATGACCCGGTGCTTCTTTTTTAAACACCTCGGTGGACCACGCCTCTCATCTTCGCGCGCTCTCGGCCCACCGCTCCGTGTCGCCTGCTCATAGTGGCGACTCCGCTGGGGACTTTTCTAAAACTTGTTTTTTCAAAATTTTTAGCTTTCGAATAAGTGCCGAAAACTATTGATCACATTATTCCGTTTTCTCTTAATTATGACATATTCATAATTTCGCATTGCAATAGAAGGGATTAGCCCATAAGTCTAAGGTACCCCTATTACCGCGAAGCTTTTCTCTTGTACTAATCTACCTCCCTGAGAAAAGATAGTACTCGAGTGGGTGGAGTACTTGTTGCCATATCGCATGTACCTCCCTTAACTCATTTGGGGAGAGGCTTGGAGTGTATTTTAGCGCAACAAGAACCTTCTACATCAACAACCCATTTGTAAACCTCATGTAAATAAACCGTAGGCATTTTCCCTAGGGTGTTACCCAACACGTGATCATGCATTATATTTTTTTACAGGTGCGCTCCTTCCTATCTTCATGGTACTAAGATGAACCAAACTTAGGATAGAGACTAGCCAAAAACCCTACATGCTAGAGTTGTATGGTTGGAAGTTTGGACGTTGCATGCTTTGTGCTATGTGTATACTGCTTTCAATTTATCACTGAACAAATGTCATACTAATCACAAATTTTTATGCAAACACTTGAACCACACACTCATGATATTAAATGTATATATCACGATACCAAACCAATATCACATACACTTAGGCACAGTTGACACTATAGATCGTGTCACCCTAGGACAACATAAAACCACTTAGGAACATCACTTACCCCTTTCCAGCGAGATGTCCACTTGACATCCCATTATTAGCCTGTACATGTCAAACATACCTTTCTCTTATTGCGTGATGTCCACTTGACATCCGACATTTAGCCCATAAGGGGCAATAACATTTCCACCACATTACCCATGAGATGTCCACTAGACATCTAACTCACAGACCTTCCGGGGTAATTATACACACCAAAAGCCCAAACGGGGCAAATACCTACCCAAACCAATTCCCACATTAAAGGATATCCCAATTAATATCCTAACTAAGCCCACACGAGGCAAACTTACTTCAAAAAGTCTTACCTTACCAACTCTTCAAGGATATACGCCTCATACCCGAATTATTCGCCCACACGAGGCAATAATTCATGTATCACCACATACCCTCAAATAGTGATTACAACATTGGTATCCGAAACTCCACCCTAATTGGGTAAAATAACAAAATCATTCATTAGGTATCTACATATAGTAGTTGTTTTCATTTTATTAGGGTATGTCACACCGCTTACTTGAAACAATTTTGACCTTCTCATTCCATGAGACCTAGTCATAGTATAAAACCTCAAACCATTGACTTATTAACACATAGATAACTTAGTCAGCTCACTTACATCACTCATGTTACGATGTCACATAGACATTGTACAAATCTCAAATCCAACCCCCGTTGTTAGATTTTCATTTCCATAGGTTTTCATTTTCACTTAACAACTAACCTGTTTGTTTCAAATAGAATGACATACATGTTATTTCACATCATGGCACGTTAACCCCTTGTGAATGCAGCCATAACATAAAAAATCTCATGCATTATCCGCGTCATAAATCATATCACAAATCTTACATGCACGGTCTAATATTCTGCTCGTGTATCAAAGGGGCTTGGAAGAGGCATGCTCGTCGCCTGGTCCGCGTTTCCACAATTGTGGCTAATCTGGAGGGGGTTCTGTACACTGACTCAAGTGAGGACTTGGTTTCAGACTTAGATTCAGTTCAACGGACTGTTATGGCCAATCCATGAGGAGAAGGTGCAAGGGAAGACCGACTCGTCCTTACAGGATAAAATTCTCAACAATCGTCGGTGAGTGCTGAGATTGCAGCCGCCTTGAATGCCTTTGCCAAAAGTGAACAGCTAGCATCGCTCATTCGCCAACATATTGGGAGGACCCAGAATGCAGTGTCCAGCTCGGAGGTTACCCTTAACAATGGTAATCCAACTAGATGGCCTGAGGTAGGAGGACCTCCCACCTCACACATGATGCCCCTACCTCCTACTACCTATTACCAGTTCAGGGCAGGATAAAGTCATACTGTCCAGCCAGCATTCTCACCAAGGCCTTTCTACCAAGGAATGACCCAACACCCTAGTCCTAATTGGAGTACATCGGTCGCTTCACAGTTCTAAGCACCTCAATTGGCCCATTTCATGGCATATCCCCAGGGGCAATATGGCTCTTATCCAAGCGCAGGGAATGCCATCCTCCAACAACCTGGCATGGCAGAACTATGGTAACAGTTCTTGGCCATTCACTGTGGCCACCTAAGGAACACGTACTCTGCATAACTGATAATCGGGGATGAAGACAGCTTACCCCTAAACTTCGCAATGCCACAGTTTGAGAAGTACGTAGAATCTGGTGACCCACATGCTCACTTGACACATTATCAGAAAGTGATGAGAGTATTGAGGGTCAGCGATCGAATGATGGCTAAGCTCTTCATCGTCACCTTAGGCCACCCGGTCAACGAATGGTACAGCCACCTTCCGCTGAACATAGCTATCGATTGGAATAGCCTTGCTCAAGCTATGCTGGAGCATTATGGTTTCAACTCTCAGATGGAAACCACAATGCAACATCTGGAGGCTATAAGGCAAAGCCAGGGTGAGAGGTTCAAATCCTACTATGCGCGTTGGATGGCAACACAGGTCAGGCTTAGGGCTCTCTTGACTCTACCAGAGATGATAACCAAGCTTCTGGACGGTGCACTGCCATCGTACAGGAACAAGTTTGGATCAGACATCTTCTCGAGCTATCAAGAAGTGTTTCAAAAGGCAGATAGAATGGAGCACTTCGAATCCATTGATACTTCTGGGGGGGACTAGCATGAGGAATGATTATGTAATAATTTAACTTTCAGTTACTTTGCCCACGGGGCTTTTGGATTATTTGTTGAATAAATTGAACTTTGTTTACTTGCTCGATATTCTATCAATGTCATCACGCATTCTCATAAACATATACATATTGTTTTTAGCACATGTGACACATCATTTCATGAAATTAATTTGGGTGTAAATGGA
>CATIWQ010270836.1:0-22825 GCA_949673415.1 Euphorbia schlechtendalii | reverse complement strand
AAAATATAATATTTTTTTTTAAAAAAAAAAAACTTTGTAGCGTTGGCCAAAGAAATCCCAAAATGGGATTTCTTTGGGCCACCACCCTCGCTGAACTCTTCAGCGAGGGTGGCCCTCGTTGAAGAGTTCATCGAGGGGGGGCTAGCCGAACTCTTCGGCGAACCCGGTTTAATTTTGTCCCGAATTACTATAAATTCAGGACATTTTTTTATTGAAAGAGGCTCGAAATTTTAGATAAAAAAATTAGATTATCAGATAAAAAGACAACGAGAAAAACACCAAAAATATTTTCTTTAATTTCTTTTGAATAATTTAGATCCAAAACACATTTGGATCATAAATCTTGATTATTTTCAAACCATTCTTCTTCCTACATTTCTCAAAAATCCTCATATATTCTCGGGTCTAAAACAAATTTAGAACCCGAGTCTAATTATCTTTTGGATAAATATTTTCTTCAAAGATATTCAGATCCAAAAGACGTTTGGATTCCAAATTTTAATTATTTTCAAATCCTTTTTTCATCTACCTTTTCTTTGAATATCCTCAAATATTCTCGGGTCTAAAACAAATTTAGAACCCGAGTCTGACTATCATTTGGATAAATAAACACTTATTTTTCCATATTAAACTACAATTAAATCAAAACGAACGAGGACTTCCAAACGCCGAACGGATATGCCGAAGTGGATTCATACCACAAGGGTAAGCCTCTGAGTTCCTAGAACTGCAAATTCCATGCTCACCTTCTATTTCATCTCTTTCTGATCTTTATTTGTGGACCTAGGAATTATTTTTATTCTTTGTTATTGTAAATAATGTTGTAATTCTCTCCTTATGCTTTTATTTCTTTTTAATTTTTGTATTAGAATACCCCCACGAAGGGAATAAAATATATTCCTAGATAACAGACCTCACCTTTTCCCATGCGGTCATTTTCACTAAGAAAATTGACCAACATACGTGTAAATAAAAATGAACTATTTTTATTTAAATTAACAATTTTAAACCGTTGATGTTTTAATTAGGCTACACGAGCCTCGCTAAAATCAATCGAACATATGTGATATCCCCTGTGCTAACCTTTATGGATGCAGGTTAGATGTATGTTCAGGATTTTATTTTTCCTTCTAGTATTGCACATATTTTTGAGGAAATCTAATTAATAGGTTAGCAGGAGGTTGCATCCCCCGATTTTTGAAAGCCTTGTAATTTTTATTTTCCACATTTACTTATTGTTTTGTAGATAGGATTTACTTATTTTTCTATACGTGAATCATGCATATAAAGTCTAAAAATGACCTAAGTAGGAATATGCACAATTAAGAGAATACGGTTTTCTGTAGATGTAATTTAATGTGACCACATAAGAAATAAGCAACTTATCCCGGACCCGAATCTCTGTGTCTTGGTGGGCCGTCCCCTAGACTTTAAGCCTCACATGACTCTAATTCTTGGAAAGAGCTAATCCAGGTGGCGACTCCACACTAAGAGACGGTGGAATCGGGTTTGAATCGATCTAAAAAACATTTTCACCCTCTCTCTTCTAACCTTTTACCGGGTCCCTGACCCAGTGCACCTTTTTTCAAACACCCCGGTGGACCGCGCCTCTCATCTCCGGGCGCTCTTGGACCACCGCTCCATGTTGCCCTCTCACAGTACCTTATGGCCCCTTGTTGAAGTGACACACTCATAAACCTCTAATCAGAGTATACGAATGATGGAACAGATTTTCTAATCAATTAGGATACAAAATGGATAAGTGGTGTTTTTCGTGAACAAGTTTAATTCTAGGATAGCTACGGCTATTACATAAGCTGACACTTAATCCAAGCTCCATAAATTGGATGGTACTTAACTTGATGGAAGGAGTGTATTGTACTGGTTACTACTACAGAACAGGATCAAGTCATAGGCACGTGATGCTCCAAGTATCAGGGGATCATACGCCTTTGCTAGAAAGCCCATTTGATCGTCTAGAGCTATCAAGTTCTATAATGGTCTGGAACAATGAGCCTAAACGTTCCTAGACGGGAAGCAAAGTTTAGGTTAACCTCTAGTGGCTCTATACTTTGGGATCTTATGAGGTCACACACTTTGGATCTTTATCGAACCATGTAAAGAACCTATGGACTAGGTCTGTACCGAAAATACAAGTCGTGAAATCAATTAGAAGAGTTATAAATTGGTTTACTGAATTAATAATTAAAAGGAATAATGAAAAGATGGAGAAAAATAGTCAGAACGAGCAAGGGAATTTTCCCGTTGCAAGTGGGCCCTGAAAAGAACAAGAGTTGTTCAAAGTGGGTCCCGTGCGGGCAAGCTTGTGCATTAGCGGGCTGCAAGCGCACAGGCACTGCCCATGGCAGCCCTTGCGTGGGCCGCAAGCCCATGCTTGCTGCTAATGAGGGAATCCTACTAGGGCTTCCCTCATGAAACTCGTGGGTCAGCCCGCGGGTTGCCCTACCTACTCGGTTGACCCGCTTGCATCCCATGCAAAGTTAGAAGGGGAGTCTAACAATCCCCCATTTTTCCCTATAAATAGGCTTCTAAGCCTCTCATTATTCACATTCACCAAAAAACTTTGAGCTTGTTTTCTCTCTGATTTCTACTCTCCTCTTCTTTTGTTGTGCGATATCCTCCACGAGTTTCTCCAAACAAATTGAAGAGTTCTTTTGCAAGTCTCTAAGTGTAATTGAGCTTTCGGTTTTGGTTTTTTGGTTGATTTACCAGTGGTCTAGCAACTGTAGTCAATCGACGGGTTCTACCTCTCCGAGGTTTTGGTCAGTGAGATCCGTGTGGATCAAGTCATAGAGGCTCTCCTAATTTGGAAGCTTGTGCTGTCAGAATTGCTCAAAGGAAATCATAGCATGCTTAGGAGATCTTTAAGTTAATTTTAAGTTCTTGAATTTTCACCATGCAACCTATGCTTGTTCAATTACTGTCTTGATTAACCAACACCCACTCCATGCCTGGTTAAACATGAGATCTCAACATGTGACAGGTCATGATAGGTAGAATCCACCATCCCATGTTAATGGGAAATTATCCGAACACTGGGTTTGCTCTCATCTATGGCCCTTTTACAACACCATAACCTCAAAGCGACTCATTCACCTCTTCACCATTTAAACACACCCACTCCATGCCTGGTTAAACATGCAATCGCAACTAGTGACAGGTCATGACAAGCAGAATCCACCACCCCATGTTAATTGGAAATTTAGTGATATCCCTCATCGATAATAAAAAAGTATAGTGAGTAATATACAAGTGGGGAGCTTCAACAACCATTTGAGTAAGGTTAGGTCTCACAAACTTAAGTGGGAGACTCTGTTCCTTTGGGCCTCCCATTATCGTAAGTGAGATCTATCATACTCAAATGGTTGATATTTGTTGTATTTTTACACCCAAGTTCACAAGAATCAAGTGAGTCGGGGTCTCAAAATTACACTTTTTTATGGTGTCGGCTTTTTTCTCTATTCGTATTCTTTGTTATTTAAATGCCATATGCGAAATCGTAATGCGACTCATTCACCTCTACGCCATTTAAACATACCCACTCCATGCCTGGTTAAACATGAGTTCTCGACATGTGACAAGTCATGACAGGCAGAAACCACCAACCCATGTTAATTGGAAATTATCATGACACTAAGTTTCCTCTCATATATGGCCCTTTTACTACACCATAACCTCAATGCGACTCATTCACCTCCACACCATTTAATCACACTCGCTCCATGCCTGGTTAAACATGTGATCTCAACACGTGACAGACAGAATCCACCATCCCATGTTAATTGGAAATTTGGTGACATCCCACATCAAAAATAAAAAAGTATAATGAATTATATAAAAGTGGGGAGATAAAAGTACCCTTCAATAACCATTTGAGTAAGGTTAGTTCAAGCAAACTTCAATGGGAGACTTTGCTCCTCAGGGCCTCCCATTGTGGTAAGTGAGATCTATCCTACTCATATGGTTAATATTTTTGTATTTTTACACTCAGCTTATATGGTGGTAAGTGAGTGGGTTCTCAAAATTTCATTTCTTATATGGTGTCAGGTTTTTTTCTCTATTCATATTCTTTGTTGTTTAAATTTCATATACAAAATTGTAATGTAACTCATTCACATCTACACCATTTAAACGCACACACTCCAAGCCTAGTTAAACATGTGATAGGTCATGACAGGCAGAATCCACCAACCCATGTTAATTGGAAATTATCCGAACATTGAGTTTCCTCTGATCTATGACCCTTTTACTGTACGATAACCTCAATGCGACTCATTCAACCTACACCATTTAATCGAACACATTCCATGTTTGGTTAAACTTGTGATATCAATATGTGATAGGTAGTGACAGACAGG
Organism: Euphorbia schlechtendalii; assembly: GCA_949673415.1. Taxonomy (NCBI): domain Eukaryota; kingdom Viridiplantae; phylum Streptophyta; class Magnoliopsida; order Malpighiales; family Euphorbiaceae; genus Euphorbia; species Euphorbia schlechtendalii. Next base: position 18,446 of record CATIWQ010270836.1, on the reverse strand, counting down.
ATCCACCATCCCATGTTAATTGGAAATTTGGTGATATCCCACATCGAAAATAAAAAAGTATAATGAGTAATATATAAGTGGTGAGATGAAAGTACCTTTCAACAACCATTTGAGTAAGGTTAGGTCTTGCGAAAACTTCAATGGGAGACTTTGTTCCTCAAGGCCTCCCATTGTGGTTAGTGAGATCTATCCTACTCAAATGGTTGATATTTTTGTATTTTTACACCCAGCTTCACAAGAATTAAGTGAGTCGGATTCTCAAAATTATATTTTTTTATAATGTGTTGGGTTTTTTTTTCTCTATTCCTATTCTTTGTTGTTTAAATGTCATATACGAAATTGTAATGCGACTCATTCACCTCTACACCATTTAAACGGACACACACTATGCTTGGTTAAACATGAGTTCTCAATATGTGACAGGTTGTGACAAGCAAAATCCACCAACCCATGCTAATTGGAAATTATCTAAACACTGAGTTTCCTCTCATCTATGGCCCTTTTACTACACCATAACCTCAATGCGACTCATTAACCTCTACACCATTTAAACACACCCACTCCATGCTTAGTTAAATATGTGATCTCAACACGTGACAGGCAGAATCCACCAAGTTTTTTATTGAATAATGTAATTTCATTACATGAATGTATATATGAAAATTCTAATAGTACCATATATACAAGAACAAGACACAATGTTTTTATAATCATCCTTCCCTATATACAAGAACAATACACAATGTTTTTATAATCATTCTTCCCTATATACAAGAACAAGACACCATATATACAAAAACAAGATAAAAAGCTAAAATAGTATAAAAATGATCTTATCATCTTCCTTCCCTATGCTCTTTACAATTTGAATTGTCTATTAATTAACCATAAGATTAGAGCCAACTGTAATCGATGGTGTTTCACATCAAGATCCCTTGGTATTGGTTTCTCTTTAATAATGTATTCAATGAAGGTCATCATATAAATCCCACAATCACTTCAATTAACATTTTATAAGGATGTTATTTCTTGGTTTTGAAATTTTACTTGTTCAAATGAATTGAATTATGCTTATGACTTACCCCAACATTTGTCTTTGCAAGTTCTCGACCATTAAAATCTCAAGTTCCTCTAGTGGATTTTCGTTGTTGTAGGGATCTGATTCTATAATGTCTTGCCTATCATGCAGTATTCCAAATTTAAACGAGTAATATGGTATCACTGTAACATGTCTTTTAGCAGCTTTTCATGTTTCCCTCTTTGTCAACCTCTTAAGAGCAGAGTCATATATGTACATCTTTCGAGAAGGTATCTCAAATCTCCCAAGTATCCAGTGGTTACTCAAAGCCATCATTGGAATGAACACATTATCCACAGTGGCCATTTATTTCCACTCAAAATCCCTCTCCCCATCATTCTCTTTCGAATGACATAATCTTCATTGACATAGCAGCTCGAAGCATCATTCGACTTAGTTTTTTCCATCATATCCTTGATTTTCTTCACTCTTTCATCAAACACAACATCTACAATCATGAAGTTGTAATTAATATGATTGGCTCTCATTCCCTTCCTTCTCAAGTAGTATGTTATAGCATCAATGTGTCGTCCAAATTACAACTCATAATTAATACTTCTATAATGCAAGCATGTTTCAAACATTTTGAAATGGAGTATACATCTTACATCATCAATGAGGTGCGCTCCTTCCAAATACAATGTAGCAAAGAATGTTTTGATGCTCACACCCATGATATCGAAATCGATTAGAGGAATATGGTCATTCGTATCATTGTACCATTTGCCTTCCTGTTTCACAGTTATGATATTAAGGAATTGATTAGCTGTTAATGTGATAGGAAGGTCATGACACAATCAACACATTTACCTAATAGCAAACTACCAATTTTTAAAGGACATTATTTAGGATGTTTTCCATACCTCAATTTAGTGGGAGATTTTCCCGCTTTAATGAACTTCAAAAAGCTATCAAGTGTCTCTCTATTAATTTCTATATCTACTATGGAAGCATAGGTATCCACAGGTTGGTTGCCTTCCATTTCAGTACTTGTTGATTTTCTTTTCTTTGACGGGATGACTATCTTCTTTCCACTTTCATCCTCTAATAGATCTTCAAAGAAATGCATTTCTTCATCCTCTTCCATGATTTCCTATGATGTTAATGAAACATAAATACACAATCATCTAACAGGTTGTGACAAATAGAATCCACCATTTTGTGATACTTGCATGTGAATGGGAATTATATACTTTTCTTATAATACTTTATTTCAAATTAATAGATACTATCTTTAACTTTATTATCTTAGTTTTGCATAAAATTACAATTAAGTTAATGAATTTACTATCAAAAAATACCCGATTATCGCTTTTGTAGATCTTTGTCAGTTCTGTAGATCTTTGCCACATTGTTTAGTCACATAATATTCACGACCATACCATTGGTAAACCAAATTCTTAGTGCATTTTACAATTAACATTTCAACTTAAGGAAGATGTAGTAAGTACATGTTCTTCATTGAATTAGGGATCACCAACAAGGCTATGCATTGCAACCGTAGTGGAGGGTTTGCAATGTGCATCTTTCTTCTTTTTCAGCGATGCATTTGTTTTCAATAACTCTACCACCTTACTTTCTAGTTCTTGGACTCTTTGAGTAAGTGGTGCCATATGAGTTGTGTTATCTACCTATTTCTTCACTACACCATCTCTGTAAACGTTCAATGACATCTGCCTCCCTTAGTGCTAGCTCTCTAACTGCATGGTCCCAAACAAGGGTGTCAAAATCCTTCATTTTATTATCAACGTGGTTATACAGATCATTGTACCACCAGCACTCCTTCTCTTTATCATCTGCTATAATAGCAAGGGAAGCATTGGAATGTCCTTGTTGCGATGGAATCTGTCGAATATGTGACCCTCTATCTCAAGAAAATGCATTTTCAGGTTGCTTTTCCATCCAAAGACTCGTTGAATGCATTCTGGTCCTCCATTGGTGAAATAACCACGAGTGTATGACCATATTTCCAATATCTAAGCCTGTAAAATGTTTATTACTAATTAAAGGGAGTGCCAACATTTTATATGCCCAAATCACACACTTTATATATGTTAACATACCAGAAATACATGTACCAACTTTTATAGTTGGTACTGAGGCTGGTCAACAGCTACGCAGTGTATAAACTTCTGTATACCTATACTTAATGTCAAATGCGTCTCATCCCAATCAATGACTCCCCATGGAAATTCATTGAATAGATGTTGATATTCAACAAGATCCCATATCTATAGCCTCACAATCCAGGTGTTATGTTTCTCGAGGAAACATCACATGCGCATAATAGCATTGCCATCATCACGGCATCCTCATCATCTTCCAATGCCCAATTGCGACTTTCGAACACTTCATCTATGTCACCAGGTCTGATTGTTTTTTACCACCAAAATATTTGTTTCTGATCTTAAAGTTCTTCTCAACACCCTCCAGCTTTTCAATAAATGCCTCATGATCACCAAACCTCAGTCCACTAAATAGACAGAACTCTCAATCTCCAAATTTGGCATCAATCTCTCCGATATTAAACCACATCTCTCTAGGTTTTATCTAGGGTTTCACTATTTCTCTAATAAGTCTAGTGTGATATAAATGGCCTATACAACTCGAAAATGCATCGTCTATGTATTGTCCAAAGTAATATTTCCTAAATAATGTTTTTTGGGATCCATTCAACTTAGATCTAGCTTGTGCTGGAAAAGTAGAATGAAATCGAAGTGAAAATTTAGGTTTGAGTGTAGGGATGTCCCTAAACTTCAAAGATGAAAAACGATGTATTCACTTCTCCCGCTGTACTAGATTCAGGCTAAAGGGAAGTAAAGTAAAGTGGGTTGGATATACTTAATAGACCAATGCTACTATTTACTTAAGAAATACAAGATTCGATTAAGGGGGTACCTGAGGTTTGGAGCAGTTGTTCTTGATTCGCGCATCATGCATTTAACTTGCCTTCTACAAATAATCCTACAAGTATTAACATAAATTCAAAGAAGGAAGTAAAAATCAAGATCATGCCATACCGTGTTTGATAGCCCCGATAAACTCTTTGTCTTGGCCATTGATTCTAGAAAAGTTTACCTACAATGGGTTTCCCTTGGATTTCACCTGTCACGGGTTAGTTTTGGTTTGGTTGAATGATAGAAGTTGAGTGCAAACTTGAAGGTCAACGTACTATTGAAAAATATGGAGGGCCTATAACTGTCGTTGTAGTATTGGGCCCAGAAACGTCACCGTTCTCAAAGAATTTGAAGAGTTAAATCTCTCAATAGAAAGGTATATTGCATGTATTGTCTATCATGACAGATCACCCATTGTTTGGACAACTTGGAATATTTCATTCTCTTTGTAAAAAGGGTAAAAAATCATTAATGTGCTTATATTATTAAATTAAATAGTTGCCAATATGCACAACAATAGTTATGTTTTGGAGACATATCACTTCAACATGGTGCGTATATGTGAAACCAATATGCAAATAGGCCGTGACAGACTTGTATACCATTTTTGGGAGTGAACGAAAAATTGATTCATAACAGAATTGGCAATTTGGAACCTTACGCGTACTCCAAATAAAAATATATTTATTTCACTTTTTTGTATTGTTAGATAAAATAATATAATTGTTTTAGGATAACCCTAAAATAAGCACTTTATGCACTACACATGTATTTAATCCAATATAATAGTATGTAAAACAACATGTTGTTTCAAATTCTTCTAACCATTACTTTTCCCAATCGTTACTAACAATTTAATGGACAGAACTTTACACAAGAGGGTGACATTCGAAATCCATAAATTCATCCTGTCTATAAATTCATCTCAAACACCAATTTAGTAGCACCCTCTCATATCCATTCTTCTATATTAAAACAATATTCTAATTGTAACAATGGCATCCTCTACAGATTCTAGTAACCACTACCCAACTGAAAGTAGAAATTCCTGACCCTTCGTATGCTACTGTGTGTTTACTGGAAGAGAGGCATTGAGTTGCGAAGATTAACCAAGTTAATTTTTTTAATCTAAGGCCACGTAGGCGAGGAAGACAACATCTTCCACGATTTCCTGGTGGAACTGCATACACTGACCCTGATCATGAGTGGAGTTGGGGGTTCCTCATTTTATTAGCTTGTGGAAAAGTGAAGCCAACCTGTCCAGATTATGAAATGTTTTTGGTTCACCCAGAGGATGCCAGAAAAGTGTGCTTGTATCATGAACAAATAGGGGCATGATATAGATGAATGCCATGTATAAAGGTCCCGCAACTAGCTAATGGTAAATACTAAGATGATTCCTAAAACAGACCATCTTCCTAAACGCCCTACATAAATTATATGAAAAATTTGATGGGTTTATACCTTTTTTTTAGTCAAGTTAAGTTTGTTATTAAGTCCTATTCTATAGGAAGTAGTTTCATTATTTACGTTACTGTTATAATTTCAATCTTATCTCTTTGTAAAGTCTATATATATGCCTGCAACTATTATTAATAAACATCATCTTTTCACAGATTATTTGAGTGTTATCCTAAAATTGAATATTTTATCTTTAATAATGATGAATAAATATAACTTTGTTGCATATTGATGAATAAACACAATTTCATTGAATATTAATGAATAAATGCAAATCAATGTAAAAAAATGGTAGATCTGGCCTATCACAACCTGTTACTTGTTTTTTCCATCAAGGAACATTGGGTTACACATTGAATGTTGAGGAACAACCACAATTTTGTTGTATATTGTTTTGTTATCCTTCATAATGATGAATAAACACAACTTTGTTGAATATTGATGAATAAACATAACTTTGTTGCGAATAAACACAAACCAGCATAAGAAATGGTAGATTTGACCTGCCACAACCTGTTACGTGTTTCTTCCATCAAGGAACATTGGGTTACACCTTGAATGTTGAGGAACAACCATAATTTTGTTGTATTTGTTTTGTTTTCCTTCATAATGATCAATAAACACAACTTTGATATTAATGAATAAACATAACTTCGTTAACGAATAAATGCAAATCAATGTAAAAAGATGGTAGATTTGGCTTGCCGCAACCTGTTACGTGTTTTTTCCATCAAGGAACATTGAGTTACACATTGAATGTTGAGGAACAATCATGATTTCGTTGTGTTTTGTTTTATTATCCTTCATAATGATGAATAAACACAACTTTGTTGCATATTGATGAATAAACACAACTTTGTTTAATATTAACGAATAAACACAAATCAATGTAAAAAATGGTAGATCCAGCCTGTTATTACTTGTTTTTTTCCATCAAGGAATATTGGGTTACATATTGAATGTTGAGAAACAACCATGACTTTATTGTATTTTGTTTTATTGTCCTTCATAATGATGAATAAACACAACTTTGTTTCATATTGATGAATAAACACAACCTAGTTGAATATTAATGAATAAACATGAATCAACGTACAAAAATATAGGTACGGTCTGCCACAACCTGTTACTTGTTTTTTTAATCAAGGAACATTGGGTTACACATCGAATATTAAGGAACAACCCCGATTTTTTTGTATTTTATTTTTCTATCCTTCATAATGATGAAAAAAGACAACTTTAATGAATATTAATGAATAAATGAAAAAAAAAGTAAAAAAAATGGTAGATCTGGCCTGTCATAGCCTGTTACGTGTTTTTTCCATCAAGTAGCATTGGGTTACACCTTGAATGTTTTAGAACAACCATGATTTTGTTGTATTTTGTTTTATTGTCCTTCATAATGATGAATAAACACAACTTTTTTTAATATTGATGAATAAACACAACTTCGTTAACAAATAAACGCAAATCAATGTAAAAAAATGGTAGATCTAGCCTACCACAACCTGTTACATGTTTTTTCTATCAAGGAACATTGGGTTACACTTTGAATGTTAAGGAATAACCACAACTTACTTGAAAAGTGAACTTTTTCAAATATTATTTTTTACCAACAAATTACATTATTGTCCCTTAGTAAAATTGGGTAAATATTGGCATGAAACAATTACATGAAATTAGCAGGATTACAAACTCATACTGTAGATCATAGGCCTGAATGAAAAGACCACACATTTATATCCATCGCACTAATCAATGAATTGGCAGGAAGAGATTATTAGAAACTGAAATTGCATCCAAGATTATGATGGACAATTGGCCTCATCAAATCCACTATAACGAGAATCAATGGTTGAGATTAAATTACTCAAAACTGCCTTGTTTTTACTTCTCAATGTCTGGTATTGCTTATATATAGCATCAGTCTAACACATCTCCCTCACATTTTTCTATTACAAACCTCCCATAACCTTTCCTACTTATAATGGTTGATGGTTCGAACTCTAATGACACTAACCAAACTTCTCTTCAACTTCTCGAATATGCAATGTCCTCCATACATTGTTTGATGGTTAGTCCAGCTTATACAATTGTTCTAAAATTAATTGATTTTGAGATAGTTTATCCATGCACTTGAGGTTTAACAACGGGAGGTGGAAGCTAAATAGCGAAAACTTCAGAAGCAGCATCGTAAACTCGTACATCAAACTGTTGATCTGACCTCTAAGCTTAATGATATGGAGGAAGAGAACAACATTGATATGGCAACCATGATCAGGTAACTGGATAACCTCTCCAAAATTGTTTATAAGCTTTCCCAAGAAATCATCAAGTCCAGCTGAGCTGTTGCTTCTTCGTTTTGATATACTATATTTGTATCTTTTTAGTATTTTGAAATTATAATGGCCTCCTTGAATTAATGAATGATATTTCATTAGATTTACTTGTTCTTATTCAACTCCATTTGAATTTATACAGGCACAAAATAAAAGTGAAATAGAGTGAAAACCATATGATATTATTCGCTAACAGGTAATGATAGATAAACATGACAAATTTATTGATTAAAGACACATCTTTTCTAGTCATTCATCCACTCTACATTAAAAAAGAAAATAAAACCACATAGTACATAGTAAAATACTAGTTGTCACGGGGATGACCTAAGGAAACTCAGTTGCTGGTCAAATCAAATTCATAATAAATGGGTAGATCTTATCTATCCCGGACTGTTACATGTCTTTTCCTACCTTGTAAAAATCATGGTTCCTTTAAAGTTCATTTGCAAGGGAAGCTCTTGCCAACTGTCATTCTTTTTTGTCACCAAAGATATAGTCAACCAAGACCAAGAATCCGCAGTTACTATCATCCTTAGGGTTCAAGTAACTTTCAACATATTGCAGAATCACTGGAATAATATTGTGTTTATAGGCGAAATGTGCAATCTGTTGACAACCTGCACTTGAACATTTATACTAACTAGTTTACTTGATATGTTATGCAAAATCTTGCTATTATGGTACTATTATAAGTGTTAATGCCTACCAGTCTTGTTGATGTTATGGATAGAAGATGACGAGCTATGTCCTAGACTAGATGGCAAAGCTTAATGCTCAAATTGGGCATTAATAACTCCATATTGTAATTGCACACCAAGAAATGGTATTTGTTCAGTCTACAAAGGCATGCAGCCATATCCGCGACCTCATCCACGTCCACATCCATGGCCCCTTGTATTATGCTCCCAACTGCTCGGATCACGCTTTGTTGATACTACCTTTTGGTCGACCTCTAACATCAATTTTCACCTCAAGTTCATGAACATTTGTTTGGTCGGGATGAAGCTCGTCATGGATTGCAATGACCACTCTGCGCACAACGGACTGGTCACATGCTTTCACCTCGCCAAACAGATTATCAATTGTTCTTCCCCTGGCAATTCATTACCCTTTTTCTAGCCCACCTCATCATTGATAGCAAGTTTTTTTTTTCCAAAATGGGTGTATTTGATCAAGGCTGATCAGAGTTTTTGAGTCAAGTGCTCTCCTAAACTCGCAAGCACATGTTAATTGATGGGTGGTTCTCAATACATAGTGGCACCAGCTATTAACTTCATTTCTCAATTCCTTCGTCTATTGCAGCTCCAAATTTAGTAGTCCTAAATAGTATTGAGACACCAGGTATGTGAGAAAGTTAAAAGGAAGTCCACTGTAGTGCAAACATTTCCTCACTTTTGAATTATGTAGCATGACCCTAATCATCAAGAAAATACCGATGTTAAGAATATAGATAATTCATTTTGTTGCACAGTAATTAGAAATAATAGATTTTGTATGCCATTCTATCTCCATTAGCTGCATGCATGACTAACTACTTTGTTGGTTAAAAAGCAACATATGTAATACAGGTTATTAATAATTGATGAATGAGTTAATAAACATGTATGTGAATGTTATAATGTAATGTGTGAAATATTATTATGCATCTAGTCTTAAAATGGGACCGGAACGACTCATGCAACTAGATTGAATGTAAATCATGTCGACTAATATATTTAATAATTGATGACTGAGTTGATAAAAATGTATGTGATATTATAATAGTATGTTACAATGTGAATTTTTAGTGATAAGTGTAAGTATTAAATGATGAATGAGTTTATCAACATGTGTGTGAATGTTAGAATGTAATGTGTGAAAGATCATGATGCATGTAGTCTTCAAATGCGACTGGATAGACAAATGCGACTAGATATATAGAGTTTAGAAAAATTATATTTTATAGTATAATAGTATGTTACAATGTGAAGTTCTAAATATTATGATGTAATTGGTAATGTCACAGACACTAAATGGACTAACTGATGAATTTAACCACCATGAGTGCATATTTAGAAGCTAAAAGTAAGTTCGGTATGCAGGATGTTTAATATTAAATCAAAATCACATAATGAAACATTTAAACAATTTTACGTACCTGATCTCAATTAGTTGGGTTTCAATTTGATTGTGCACCTTCATCCACAAGGAATCAAGTGAACCCCTCTACGTGTTCAACCATTGCTTTAGCGAAGCATGTGCACTCTCTACTCTATATTATGTCATGTTGCCTAGATGTAGCACTTCCTTTGTCCAAGCAAGAATAAACTTCTCCTTGTGCACCAACCATGTTGACTCGATGTATGGCATCAATTTTGGACGGAGTTTCATTGCATCCCTTAGATATTGTAAAGAATTTAAATATTCTTTTTATGTTACTACTTCCAATATTTTGGAGAACATGTTGGTCTTAAAATGGTTAGCAAATATTTTATCATAGGATAGCTTAAAAACTCTGTCTTCGACATCTTTGTTTATGTGCCAGGTACAAAGTAAATGGGATGTCTATAGAAAAATCTCCTTTATCGGGTTAATAAGACCCATCTCCGTATCTGTCACAATAGCAGTAGGACTAAGATTAGGACCAAGCAGGGCCCTCAACTTTTGCAGAACCTAGCGGTAGCTCCATGTCTTCTCGTCCTATATAATTGCATAGGCAATTATAAAATTTTGGTTACACGGGGTCATTTCGATAAGCTCAATCTGTGGCATCCTATACCTGTTAGTCTTGTATGTGGAGTCAATACTGACATACAAATGAAAGTTTCTCAATAAACAAATTGAACAGGGACGGGAAATAAATAGATGTGTCAACGCATTGTTATTCGAGTCAGACTATTTCGATACAATGTAATTGTGATTTTCACATAGATGAAACAGATGATCTGCCACATACCTGTTCTCTAATGTCTCCTTCCTTATAATTTCCCTCGTATTGTAGATTTGTTTCTTTGTTATACCTCACCTGGAAATTTTGGACTAAGAGCAGCTAAGATTGAACATGGCTTACTAATTCTTGAAGCTGGTATCTTATCCTTCTTATAATTAAATAACTCATGGTAGTGTATTTCCATTAGTACCCAGCAGCGGAATAATTCCCCAACAGTTACATCCAATGACTTGTTGAGCATATACCTTGAATTTGCAACTGCAAACTTTAGAAGAGGTAATTCTTCTACGCACATGAAGATCTTTATCATTTGTCGTACCTCTGTACCTTCCACCTCGTGTACATACAAGTAACTTCTTATTGGATCCATCTTTGTGAGAAGCAATAGCAAGCTGGAATTCTATTTTTATTGCAATTTTTCTAGCCCATGCAATTGCCACTTTGCCTTGCTCGAAAATGTTGCCGCTAGCAAACTGTCCACTATAGTTAATCTCATCACCCATGTGAGCTTGGGATTCATCCTGCAATGAATGTTGTTATATTCATCAGTTAGTACAACGGTCGCATTAGTCAGTCAGGTCGCATTTTAAGACTAGTTATATCATAATCTTTAAAAATTCACTTTGCAACATACTATTATACTATCAAATACATGTTGATCAACTCAAATTCAATTATTAAATATATTTCTTTACGTGATTTACATTTCATTCTAGTGGTATTAGTCTGTCTGGTCGCTTTTTAAGACTAGGTAACACAATAAATGCATAAATAGAGGTCGCATTAGTCAGTCAGGTCGCATTTTAAGACTAGTTATATCATAATCTTCAAAAATTCACTTAGCAACATACTATTATACATCAACTAAGACTAATTATATCATAATCTTCAAAAATTCACTTTGCAACATACTCTTATACATCAAATACATGTTGATACATAAACAGCGGTCACATTAGTCAGTCATGTCGCATTTTAAAACTAGTTATATCATAATCTTCAAAAATTCACTTTGCAACATACTTGCATACATCAAATGCATGTTGATCAACTCAGTCATAGATTATTAAGGTGGGTTCCAATATATTACTTGATGTGATTTACATTTCAATATAGTCGCATTAGTCGATCCCGTCGCATTTGGAGACTTGATGCATCATAATCTTTTAAACAATAACTCAATCTCAGGATATTAAACTCTCATTGACCAACTCATTCATCGGTTATTACTACCATTTATTACATATGTTGCTTTTCAACCAGTTGCTTAGGACATAAACTCGATTAATGTTTGAATGCGGATAATCAGACCATTAAATGAGATTAATACAACCATTGTTTTTGCTACACCAAGGCAACACAATAAATGCAGATGATGAACCATTAAATGTGGTTAATGGGACCATTGTTTCTGGTACACCTAGGCAACACATTACATGGAAGCATATAATCAGCTTATTCGTGGCGCATGAATTATCAAGCGTGTCTTCCGGGTTCATGGTTGCTTCTAAATTTGCAACTTTTTCCACCACCTCGGGGTTTTCTGTTGAATAATCCATGGCACAGTCTCCTGGGTTCTCCCCAAGCAACTCGTCCAAATCCACATATTCTTCCCAGTTCATCATCTCATCCTAGTTTTCCATCATAAAACGGTAAGCAATCGGTTAGGGCAAAATATGAGAGGTAAAAAACTTGGCGAAACCAGGAGAAAAAGAGGTTAGGGCAAAATTGGCGGGATGAGGAGAAGAAACTAAACACAAACAGAGTAAAAGTCTGATGGTTTTTATCAAATATTTAGGTATATATGAGAAGGGCAAAATAATAAAAATGTAGCGGTTATTAGAAAAAGGATGGTGATTTTTAGGAACCCACTAAAAGAAATGCCATATAAGTATAGTCTCCTCTCCTATCATCTTATGCCGGCGCATTTAATTAATTAAGCCCAAACTGAATACAAGGAATGGTTTATTGACAATTTGTAGAGGCAAAGCCAAATACCAAATTGCTGGTTTTTGCAAATTTGAGTCCGTGGCAGTATTTTATGGGCTAAGAAACAACATTGGATCTTTCTTTCTGATAAATGAGATGCATGAATCATGTTTAATTATGCTTTTCATTTAGGCAAATTACATTGTGTTTCATCTATTTGCACCCCTCAAACTTTCGCTTGTCCCTATTGGTCTTCTAGGCAAAAATGCTTTAGATTATGAGCTTAATGCTACATGTCAGTATCTTGTTTGTTTAAAGTTCCAAATATATGTTTTTTTTCCTTTCATTCATAATAAAAGAACCAACACATCTAGAGACCACAATTATTCTAAACTTTTCTTTTATAAATGTTTTGATTTTATGTATCTATAAGCATGAAATACAAAAATGCAACTTCAGTTGCACCAAACAAAACTTCCACAAATCCTTGTTATAGTTTTGTACATGAAAATTAACAAAACTCATATCATTATTTGAAGTTTTGAGAGCCTTACTTTGGCATATAATAACTAAGGCAATTCATGAAATTCTTGAGCTGAATAATATGTACAAAATTCATTACCAAGCAGAAGAATCCACTGGTACTCTAATGTAATCCCCTTGAACCAGGGATATGAATCCATTGAAACTGAAGCTCAATTTCACCGGTCTCAACATTTCTGAGTCGAAGAACAACGTTCTGAACAACCTTGCCATCAACCCAAACCACGTGGCTCTCTTCAGCTAAGCAGTTTTGTCTGTCGGGTTGGATTCTCGTGATTATGGTGCCATTTGGAAGGGCTTCTAGTTTCATCTTCAGAGCTTCAAGAAATGGGAGAATATCAATCTCTGCATCTCCCATTTTGTCATCTTTGCTGAACATGTCTCTATCATATACTTCCTGCAAAATATGTCGATTATTCGACACAAACTTTATTAGATGAAGAGAATTTATGCGACTAAAAAACATATTTATTGAGTCATTTTTTGAATTGTTCTTCCCTATGTGTGTGTGTATGTATATACACTCAAAGGATATGTCTTAACCTATGTGATTATCTCATTTTATTCGCATTCTCTCTCATTTTGTGACATTAGATCGAGTTGAGTGACAGAGTCTTCCCTCTAGAACTGACCAAACAAATTTATTATTTTGAAGCGGAATTATAGCTCATATGTTATTCATGCCATCCTATTTCTTATTTAAGACATCATATGCTAAAAACAATTATTGACTGACCATATTGTATCGAATTAATTTTTTTTCAATTTATATATGAATAAAAGTCAAATCATAAAGATGTAAATTAAGTGGCCCAGATATGCCATGCTCATGTATAAAATCAATAAAACAGATTGCCTTTTTTCTCTCAAAAAAAAAACATTAGTTGGAAAGTGTATTGAAAATCAATTATCTTTTATTAAAAAACAGAAAAAGCAGATTATAGTTTCAAGTATGATCAAAGTGAGAAGAAGAAGAAGAAGAAGAAGAAGACTCACGATCTTGATAGGATGATTAGGATTATCAATAGACAGAGTCAAGTCCTCATTCCACTCAGGATTGGTACTTTTCTTCACCACTTTGGTCTTCAGTTTCTGCAAAATTACCAAATTTTCTTGCAATCAGTCTATTTAATTCTATTAACACCTCGCGCTCTCTCTCTCTAAAGTCAAACAAAATCAAAAAACGCAAACATTCAAAATCTCAACGAACACAGAAAAGCAGACCGAGATAAAAAAAAAACCGATGATTTGATAGAACTGATAAAGGGGAAAATCACCTGTTTGGCCATGCGGACAACAACATAAGGATCGCTAGTGGAGACATCTCTAATAGCGAGGTTGACTCCTCTGTGCACATGAATCCGAAGCAAACCCATCAAGTTTTCCATACCAAAAAAGTAGAGGGATCGGATGAAGAAGAAAAAGAAACGCTTATCTGGTAATATTATGATTTTGAATCGGAGCTGCCTTATTTATATCCCACATACCTCTTCTTAACGTTTTACTTTAACATTCGAAAAGAATGATTAAAAATTTATCTTTTACAAAATAGGAAAATAACATTAATAATACTAACGTTTATTGATATATAAATTTAATAAAATATTTTATTAAAATAAGAAAAAATAATCTAATCATACTTGAAAATTAGAAAAATTCAATAACTAGAGAAACGCATAAAGAAAATGGAAAAACGATAACAATTTTGCAATTTATATTTTCTAAGTTCATTCAATATCATTAAAGATTCATAATTCAAAATAATGCTTGTTACAATACATTATAATGTTATGTAATCTTTTTAATCAATAAATAGTTATTTCTTGTTTGGTTAGAACATAAAAAAGTTAAGATCAGATCATATTCCAACAACTTATCATTTATGTATCTTTCTCATTTTTTAAATTTTCAACTACACTTGTTCTTTTTAGACAATCATTGGATGTTATTGTAAAGTGTTTGTTATTGTTGCTACTTCTTTTTGCACCAAAATAATTAAAGCCGTTTTAATTTTGTTGTTCGATATAAAAAAAATCTAAAACCGCTAAAATAAGATATTTGTCACCGAAACATATAGTGAAGAATATAAACTATTTTTACCGCTACTTTCATTTTTTATAAAGTAATATATAATTTGTTAGACATTTTTTATTAATAATGAAAAATAAAGTTACTAAACATGTTATTGGAAAAAATAGCTTGGCTTTGAAAGTTTTAGTATGATTAACATGTATTTTCGAGAAAATAGAAAAGAAAATTAACATATTTATTTTGTTTAACAAACGTACCTTTTTTTTTCTCTTTTCTCTAATAACTTATTACATAACACAATCAACTTATTTTATATAACCCCACACACCAGAAGAATATTAGCAAATGATAAAAGAAATTAAGTAACCAATATTCTAATAAAATGAAAATACAAGAAAGACATAATTGTAGTTGTTAAATATATTTTATTACACTTTAATGAATTATTGATACAACTACTTTTGTTATTTAATATTTTTAGATGAGGTCAACAACTTTATTAACTGATAATAATAATAATAATCATATTTTCATGTTTAATCTAGTAATGTTTTGAACTATCTATGGAATTAATAATGTTTATATTAAATAATATTATTCATGTCTTTAGGTTTATATATATAAAGTATGATTATTGCTAGTTCAAAGTAACATTCTCAATTGTCAAGATTAATTGAATTATATTTGAATTATGTTAAATTCAAAGAAAAAATTAAAACTTTTTTTAAAAAATTGTTCCATCGGATTTACAATAATAATAATAAAAAAACTTAACTCCAAAATACCCAAAGGTAGAGTTGAACACGTGATCACTAGGATCATAGTTTCACGTCTCAACCAACTATGCTAAGACTTTTACCATAAAGAAAATATTAAAACTTAAGCTTACTGACATTTTTAAAATTAAAAAATCGTTTGGTTCACATAATAGAATGATAAGTATTCTTTAAATAAAATATAATTTATTTCATATACTTCATTCTATTTTGCCAACCGAACGTAACGGAAACGTTAGAGAATGTAAGTTTTGCACACAAATGCGAAGAATTTTTTAAGCATTCAAATGTTTTAACTATTAATATAAAATATACTTTCTTATTTATATTTATTCATTTTACTTTCAATTCAATTTTAATTAGTTCACTTCATATCATAAAATTTAATCACATTACTTTCTTATTTATATTCAACTCATTTCAATTCAATTAAATTTTAATTGAAAAGAACAAAATCTTAGTTGTACCGAAACTTAAACTATATTATATACCTTTCAGTTTGAGATAGATGCATGCAATATCATCTACTAGGGGGAACTCGCAGCAGCATTAGCCCTCGATCACCAATACATCTTTTGAAAATTTTCAACAACCATCAAGAGTATTTGTATTTTTAATGTAATTAGATCAACTATAGTTGACAAATGCAATCATAATATTTCATCGAAATGCAAATTTGTTTGGGTTCTATTACGATACCGGGGATCCGGGGGCAGTACCCCCAGTAGTGGGGTCTAGGACCAGCAACCCTTGGCGGGGTCCAAGTAGCAGCGCCCCTGGAGAGATCAAGGGGCAGTGTCCCCGACTAGGGTCGAGTTACTAGGTTAGCTCGGACAGAATAAAATTCTATTTTTCCCCTGAAAAGTCATGTTTTATGGACAAAAACCTATCATTTTCCCGAATATTCATGTATTTTCGGATAGTTTTTTCCACTATTAAAATCTGGCATCGGGTAATAAATAGGTACGATTTTTCATCTTTTAAGATTAAATTCTTATTCTAAATTCTTGTTAAAATTTTGATTTTATCCGATTAAATTATTTGGTAGAACAATCAAATAAGTTTCAATTTAAAAATGTCTCATAATTTCAGATTTATCCGTGTATTTTTCCAACAAAGTGTTGTGATATAAAACGTACTGAAGTCTGAGTGCCGTAATTGATGTTGCAGAATAAAACCACAACAACTATCTGCTCCACATTAAAAATTGTATAAATCAGTCTTCATCTTTCAGTTCTTCATTCCTCTTTCTTACATTGCAAACACATTCTCAATATGCTCCACAAACACAGCTTGGAGATTTCTTCAACAATTCTAGCTCATCCCACAGCTTCGATATGTACAGAGGCAAAAGAAGGATTTGATTATATGAATATATAATTCTTTATCACAATAAAATTAAATTTAACATTACTTATTTAATGGTAAAATAATGGTTACTTCGTACATAAAAAAACCTTGTTTCAAAAGATGAAAATGTAATAACTTTATTGAATTTGAAATGTTTGTTTATATGGTATTACAGATAATTTAAAAAATATAAAACAGTAAATTAACGCGTTATTATTTTAGGAGTTTTGACGGTCTCAATTTTTGTTGATTGGTTCTTGTTTTGAAAGCTGTTCGGGTCAGATCATAAATGATTAATAAATATGTTGAATTTCATTATTTGATCTCTGAAAAATTATTTGGTGACATGGAAAAAATAAATTGAAAAAATGAATACGACTGTTGTAAATATATGTGTAACATATATATATATTGATGTCCATTGATAGCTATAATAACTCTCCATTAATATGTAACTTACAAGTCTTTACATTTCCATGTATTTGCCTATAAATATAGGCTTGTGTATATTATTCATAAAAAAAAGAAAGATGATAATACAATACATATACTTTCTCTCTACATTTCTTTTTCTCTACTTTTATATGTATTCATCTAATGTATATTCTTGTTATTCATTTTATTTATAACAAAAATCAATTTGATGATAATATTAATCACCTGAAGTGAAAAATGAAAGGAAAAATGACGTCAATTTATATATGATAAATATACTAAATATTATACTTTGAAAATAAGTGAAAAAAAAGGGTTACGTTGATATCGGGTAACATAAAAATTGATAAAGGTTTTGTAAGAGCCAGTATTAATATATCAAGAGGAAAAATGTAAATGCTCTAGAAGAGTCAGTATTATGGTACTAAGACGAAGAAAAATTGTTAAGTTCTCTAGAACAGAAATTATTATTGAAAAAGCTCTTGAATGAGCCATGTTGATTTCAAAAAAAAAATATTTATAAATAATGCATTATACTACCCAAATTCTCACAGAAATTTAATAAAGTTTAAAATATATTCACACGAATGAGTATTATATTGAAACTGTGAGTGAAGACATTATAGAATGTCATATGTAATAAACATATTTTGAGGCTAGTTTAACTATAAACTA
>CATIWQ010270772.1:0-11026 GCA_949673415.1 Euphorbia schlechtendalii | reverse complement strand
TATATATATATATATATATATATATAATTTGGGTGTGAATGCGTGTTTGGAATCTCACTTTATTAAGAAGATTATTTTGATTATTTTTCTTCTTGTAATACTAGTCTGAAATATAAATCATGCATTTGTACTATTATGCCTCTTAAAATTAATTTATTGTACTTGAATTTTAAGATTTTGTAAATGAGACATACTCATCTAAAAAAACTATTTACAAAATAAAGGACAATTAGCACGAATAGTGAACTTTGTATTAAGTGGTAAAGGGTGGTGCTAGGGGCGATATGGAAAAGGACAACAGCCCCCAGGACAATCGGTGAATTGGTTTTTTTTTTTTTTTTTGTAAATAATGGACCTTTTGTAGGTTTTTGCCGCCTAATTTAGGAATATATGACTACTAACTTTACTTTAAAGAATCTTAATTAGTTTGAGAATTCACAAACTGAGACTTCATAAGGAAGTCTTAATTTATATTTCGATTCGTTTTTGTCATGTGTGCATGCGTTCAAAATTTGTACATATAACAAAAAAAAAAAAAAATAAAGATTCAAAATACTTTTAAATTACTTGGATATCTATATAAATTTTACTCAAATTGTCAATAATCCGTGACTTTCGTGTATAATGTGTCTCCACAATTTTTTCTTCTCGTACGCTTCAATTTTTATATGGGAATGAGACTATATATATGTTATAGTCTTTTACTAAACATCAACCAAAGTTGTTTTTAGGGAAATACTGAGAAATACAATTTTTTTATATTTTTTTTCATTATGTCTAAAACAGTAAATGTTGTTTTACTTTCTTTTTCACTTGTTTTGTATAAAAATTTTACACCAGTTTATATTTGGTATGAATATTTTATACCAGTTTTGTATAAATTGAACAAGTGTTTTGTGTAAGATATTTGGTATAGCATTTTTTATATCAATTTTATATTTGGTATAAATTTTTTATACCCTTGTATTGGCTCAAAGTTTAAGTTGCATTTATTTTAATAAACCTTATTTTTAATTGGTTACCCACGTATAATTTCATTAATATTCAATCCATCTCGCACATAATATTTTCAAAAAGTTAAAAATCAATTAACAATCTACAATAAAAAAAATGAACAAACGAATAAAAGTAAAGTGACTCTCATGATTGATTTAATGAAATTTTTTTTAAAAGAATTTACCTTATCTGACCTTACATTAAATGAATAGAAAAATTTTTAACCCGTTCCAGATGTGATTTGAATATTGGATCTTTAGAGTTCAGAACTTACGTCTTAACCACTAGACTAATACCCCAATCACAAGAATTTACATAAATTTATAATCTCTGACCTAATTATTATAATGGTAAACTAATTAGTAAAAGTAACCTACAATGTAAAGAGACATAAAAAATGAATGAAGATTTTTTAAAAAATATAATTTAAAATGAAGGGAGTAAAATAATTAAATGATCCTAATATATTTTACAATGCAGTAGAAAAACAATTCTTATCAAAGCATAGGCTAATAGTTTTAGTATATAAAGGCTTGTGGTTAAGTTAAATTTAAACCTCCACATCTTATACATGTCTTTCTTTAACACTGTACATATGAATGCTCTCTAACTTGTTCTACTTCATTCTATGGAAAGTGGGTTCTTGCTGGTTAGTTTTTCATGTTTTGACACAGTAAGCATATCACTTGTACATTTTAAATTATAACAATAGTGTTGTGTCACAAATTAACTCTTCATCAAACTGGTTGCTTTGTTTTTTATTTTTCAAAATAAATTTTTTTATTGCCATTAGATTAATGGTCTGAAATTTAATCCAAATGACATAGTAGGAAAAATATCCTTTTACTTTCCATTCTTGGACTGAACCATCGTCATCAATTTTTCCCTGTATGCTAATACTGTACTGTCGAAGATTTTATTGGCAAAATAAATAACAACTAAGTAATGCTTTTTGTGCAAGTCTCATATATACTCAACACTTGTTCTATTCTCCTTCACAATTACGCTTGTCAAATACCATTATTTTTAGGAATTGGATCCTCCAATAACCGTTAAGAATTTATGTGACTCAATCTGTGCCTCACAATTTACACACATTCAATTATTCTCTCTCTCTCTACAGCTTGCAGTTCGGTGTTTAGCTTTTCACATGATCAAATGTGCTATTTTTATTCAGTGGCGGAGCCAGGATTCTCGGGCTGGGGGGTACACTTGGACAAGACAAATCAGCTACGATGAATGAGAAATTATAGAGGTTCAATGAATATTTTACATTGTTACAGAAATATTTTAATATATATTTCCATTAATGAGAAAAAATGATCAATAATGGCTTGAATTGATATACATACATACAATGTGATGTGATATGAAAATGACTAGCATAATATTATATTCTTACCCTACATCTCACATCTCTCGTTACACTAGTTACAAAATATTTTTCATATATTTTATGTTAAGTGATTGATAAGTATACTATGTTGGAAGTAAGCATTAAAATAATACTGAAAATGGAAGGAAAAACATGAATTTTAAGATTCATATTAATTTATTAATCAATACTTAAAGAAGCGTATAAATATTTACTAAAAAATGAAAAGGAAAACAACAAATAAATAAAAAGAAATATGAAATTTTAAAACCCCAAAATATGATAATGTATACTTTATAATATACTTTATAATATACAAACTTGAAACCC
The DNA here is from genome assembly GCA_949673415.1 of Euphorbia schlechtendalii. Taxonomy (NCBI): domain Eukaryota; kingdom Viridiplantae; phylum Streptophyta; class Magnoliopsida; order Malpighiales; family Euphorbiaceae; genus Euphorbia; species Euphorbia schlechtendalii. The sequence continues at coordinate 8,325 of CATIWQ010270772.1, read as the reverse complement.
CAAAACTAATATATAAAAGTTTGTAATTTAGAAAAAATTATATATTTAAAATAAAGAAAGTGTTTAAAGAAAGGAGAAAAGTTTTATAATATAGAAAAAATTATATATTAAGATAACGAAAAATTGTTTATAGAAAAGGAGAAGCATAAAAAATGACAAAAAAAAAAAATAAATAAATAAAGGAAGAGGCAAAATATACTACCAAGGGACTGGTTGGTCACAGTCCACTTCTAATATTCCCATTTTGGAGATATCTTTAAAATGAGAAATTTTTATGGAGAATGACGTACTTTAATCATTTCTTATTTGCTCTATTCCTAAATTATTTTATTATTCTAAGTTTACTTTTTTTATTATTTTATTATTATATGTGTATAATGAATTTAATATTTATATATTTTATATTATAGGTTTATTATTTGAGTATTAAAATATTATTACTTTATTGGAATCTAAAAGTAAAAATATTGTAAATCCTGTAAAATGAGGTTTAGGGAATGGAAAACGAGAAAAATGATTGAATTTTGACCAAGGATCATATAATGTTAGATAATAAACTATAATAGATATATTCCTTAATTTAACCTGTATTATACTTTTCCGGTGCCCACCGCCCCCACCCCTTTCTCCGCCCCTGTTTTTATTCCTCAATTTCAGGTAAACAAAATTAGTGAGGTTTTAGTGTCTTGTTTTCATAGGCATTTGATTAATTTGTGTATGAAATTCTTTGGTTGTGGGCTCTTTGTTATTGTACTAGAAATTCGTTTTTTGGTTGGTAAAAAGTTTTGAACTTTCACTTGTCAATGATCAAAATGAGTTATGCGAATTTCCCCCCCTGCCTTTGAATTTGGGGTTTTACTCATGAATTAATCATTTGTTTGGTTCAAAATTTTTTGGGTATTTCCTGGGAAGTTGAAAGATTCAAGCTTTGATCTTTATTTTAAACGGGTATATATCAATCTCAAATTATTGAACTCTTTATTTTATTTTTAGTTATCTTTGTTCCATATGTGCCAATTTTGCTTTAATTAACTAGTGGGCTTGAAACCCCACTTGGCTGTTAGCACTAAGCAACTTAGTTTGTTTTTAATTTGTAGGCATTTAATGGAGCGTGGCTATAAAGTAATTGATACTAAATAAACAAGCTGCTACTAATGGAGTTTAATAATTGATTAATCTACTTATTAAAGAAGATAATCTTGTGATTAGCCTGTATAATATGGCAGAGGCAAATGAAGTTTCTCCTCACTTGATCAAGAGAATACCCATAACCATATTCTTTTCGGATTTCAGGTTCTTTTTGGCAACTCAATTTTGTTTTTTTGAATTATTTTTTGTTTTGTGTTAAACATTGCTTCATAGATCAACCTTTAATTCCATTGCCTAAGTTGTTTGTTCAGAAATGTTCTTAAACTGGACGAAATCGGTTTAGAAATCGCTTGTTTAGCATTTCCGGCAGCATTGGCTTTGACTGCTGATCCAATTGCTTCACTAGTGGACACAGCATTTATAGGCCAAATAGGTAGTTTTTTCGGTCTTTCTCGTCGTTCATGTCTTTAATTCGCTTACCACTGATTTGTTATGTTTCATTTAGGTGCGGTAGAACTAGCCGCAGGAGTTTCAATCGCTTTATTCAATCAAGTATCGAGAATCGCCATATTCCCGCTTGTTAGTGTCACAACTTCTTTTGTAGCTGAAGAAGATACTATTGGCCAAACTAGCCCCAAACAAGAGATCGAGTATCTCGAAAATTGTTTTAATGAAAATAAAGAGTTGATCCCTCAAAAGGGTACTAACTACTAAGTCTATACCAAGTATAGTCCTTTCGGATTTTTTTCAAAAACTTGTTGTATACTCGTAAAGTTAACATCTTTTTGTCGGGTTTTTTCAACTAGACTCGGATGAAAGATCATACAAATCAAAATCAAAATCGCAAGTCAAAAGCTTCGGTATAGATAATATTAAGAACAAAAGAAGGCATATTCCTTCAGCATCATGTGCACTAGTCATCGGTGCGATCCTCGGATTCATCCGAGCTATATTCCTCGTATCCGGAGTGAAACCGTTACTCAACTTCATGGGAGTTAGTTTGGTAAGTGTTTTTTTTTTCTAAAACTAAGTAATTTTTCAGCTTCTTACATTAAAAAATGGTCTTTTAATGTTCTTTTCGTAGGATTCGCCTATGGTAACCCCGGCACAACAATATTTGACATTGAGGTCCCTCGGTGCTCCTGCGGTTCTTCTTTCGTTGGCCATGCAAGGGATTTTTCGTGGAGTTAAAGACACGAAAACTCCTTTATATGCTACCGGTATGTCTTGTACGATATCGACATGGTAATGTAGTTGGAAATTTTTGGTACTTCCGAATTTTGAACTGTTTTATCATCTGATTTTACAGTGGCTGGAGATGTGACAAACATAATCTTAGATCCTATATTTATGTTTGTTTTTCGCCTCGGAGTTAGTGGCGCAGCAATCGCCCATGTTCTGTCCCAGTGAGTCATAAAAAATGTATCGACATCCCCTGAACCTGAAATTTTTTGTCATATATCACCATGAATTTTTAAAAATTTCAGTTAGCCCCCTGAACTTGGTAAAAGTGCACCAATTTACCCCCTCATAGTCACGTGTCAACTTCTAGTTGGTTTGAACAAAATCAGACAAATGACATTTTTGAAAGTCAAACCTACCAAATCTGACACGTGGCTTTGAGGGGCAAATTGATGTACTTTTGTTGAGTTTAGGGACTAACTGGAACTTTTGAAAGTTTGGGTGTAATCTGATAAAATTTGTCAGGTTCGGGGGTGTTGATGCAATTAGCCTATTCAATGCATTTCTTTTAAACTTTTTTTCAAGGACACATTACAATATCTGTTTCATCCATTTAACAATTACAGGTACCTGATTTCAGTTATACTATTATGGAAATTAATGGAAAAAGTTGATCTTTTGCCTCCTAGTGTTAAACATCTCCGGTTCGAAAACTTCTTAAGAAACGGTAAATCTTTCTTTCGACTCTTCTCCAATGACTTGCCAATATCTATTCCGGTTCTTTAATCTAATCCAAGGTTTCAATTTCGCCATTTAAGAGCTACAAGCATATTTTGATCAACTTGTTTCTTGTTGATGTTCAGGATTTCTTTTATTAGTGAGAGTCATAGCTGTGACATTCTGTGTTACTTTATCCGCATCATTAGCAGTGCGCCAAGGATCGACTTCCATGGCTGCATTTCAGGTCTACTTGCAGTTTTGGTTGACCACTTCTCTTCTTGTTGATGGTTTAGCCGATGCTGGTCAGGTTAGTCGCTCAATAGAGCCGATTATGAGCATAGGCCAGGGGTGTAACAGCCTAGAGCCCACGGCTCAAAATATTTTTATTTTGTTTATATGTATACATGAGTTTTAAAAATTTTTTTTTGAATTTTGTGCCATGTATATGAGTTAAATATATAACTTAAATATAAAAAATTTATGGGGCCCTTATTTCTTATTTCGTCTAGGGCCCTCGGAATGTCAAGACCGGCCTTGTCGCTAAAACTACTGCAAAAACGACTATTTTGAATTTCGTTGTCTAGTACTTACTTTTCAGGCGATACTTGCGAGCGCTTTTGCAAAAGGGGACTTTGACAAGGCGGCAGCAACCGCATCTCGTGTATTGCAGCTTGGTTTGTTTCTAGGGCTGATGCTGGCTGTAGTTCTTGGAGTAGGATTGAGTTTTGGAGCGAGACTTTTCACGTCCGATGTCAATGTGCTCCGCATGATTAGCATTGACATCCCGGTATATCTCTGCTACGATTAAAAAGAATGCATGTTAACTTTCGATGAAACAAAACTTACATTTCATTTCGTTTTGGTGTTTAGTTTGTTGCCGGCACTCAGCCCATCAATGCGATGGCTTTCGTGTTCGATGGCGTCAACTTCGGAGCTTCCGATTTTGCATACTCCGCCTATTCCATGGCAAGTATCTCCTCTAATAATTATAATAAGAAGGCAAAATGCATCAAGACCCATGTCACCCGAATTTGGCAGAAATGCACTTGTTTGCCACCTTAATGCCACGTGTTAGATTATGGTTGGTTTGACTTTTCAAAGATGCTACTCCCTTCATCTACTGAATATTGTCGTTTTAACTAATTCACAGTTTTTAAGATAACAATTAACCGAATGAGGTGATTTAAAGTAAACTACTCTATTTTTAAGACTTCATTAATATGTTCAACAAAAACATTTTGCGAGTGCTTTAATATTGATTCCTAGAATCTTCTCATCGACTTGTTGGAGATTGAAATATGATTATCTTGAAAGTCGAACAAATTAATAAGGGCAAGAATGAAAAACTTAGAGAAAAAATACCTTGAAAATACAAAATGACAATACAAAAAAGAAATCAAAATCCCTCGTAAACATCAATATTTAGTAAATGGAGGGAGTACTGTTCAACTTTTATGATCAAAAGTCAAATTTGTGCACTTTTACCAATTTCAAAGGTTTAATTGGAACTCTTTAAAAAAAATTCAGGGTGACATTTGGTAAAAATTGGCTAGTTTAGGGATTTGATGCATTTAGCTCAGTAATAATGAAACCATTATCTGAACAAATTGTTCTACTTTAGATTATGGTGGCCATTGTCAGCATCATTTGTCTTCTTGTTCTCTCATCTACCTACAAGTTCATTGGAATCTGGACTGCTCTGACGATATATATGAGCCTCCGAGCATGTGCAGGTTTCTGGAGGTGAAATTATAAACTTCATCATATTCATCATTGTAAAGTAAACACAAATTTGGTCGTAATTTTGCTATTTTTACACCGAGATATTGCTTTCCGTTTGCAGAATAGGGACCGGAACGGGGCATTGGAACTTTCTCAAGAGTTTGTAATATTAGGTTCCATATTGGAGATAACAAATGTATAATTCTTCCTTTTTTTTAATCTTTTCGAGACTTGAATGGTTGATGTAATATTATCTAGTTTTCTGAGGCAACAAATGTAAATACTAAATAGCGACCGACCATAGACACATGGTTGAAGTAGCCATTGACGAATCTAGAAAGAAAAAAATGATAAAGAAAAGATCTTGTTGATAATATTAATAGATTTTGGAAACATGCTGTTATTTTAAACAAATGAGATGCATTTTTTCACTTCAAGTTGCATAAATGTGTTATGGTCAAGATTTCCACGATCGTACTTTCAACTGAGCTAGTATGGAATTTTAATTTAATATCACAGGAAGATTGTTCGAAACTTGGTTCAAGTCTCCCTTGTGAGATTTTATTCCTTTTATTTATACGTCAATTTCTTCCAATACAATTCCATAAGAATTATCCATTAATCAGGCATATAAATTCTATTTGATAGAAGAACCTATCTCAATAAAAGCATGATTTTTCCTCATCATCGAATAGGAAATTGTACTCCCACAACACAAATTCTTATCTAGGAAGCACGGAAACTCTTATGACATGTCGTTTCCGTGTTTCCCATCCGTTTCGGAAACGGAAACCATAAGAAACCCCTACGAAACGTTTCCGAGCCGTTTCTGCAATTAATGAAAGTTGAACCCAACTTTAATTTATTTACAAAACTAAACTTTCTAATATGTTCAAACTACTAAGACTTTGAAACCCCAATTCATTATTTATATTATTAATAATATTATTATATTATAAAAACTTGTTTTATTCCATTTCATATACTTATATTATTACGATTTAGTAAATATGACACAATTTTCAGATTTCATGAAACTTTATTATCTTCGATAATCATATTTACTATTTTTTAATGTTTTGAAATAGCCATTACTCATGTAGATTTGCTTTATAATCAATAAATTTATTTTAAAATTCATGTACTTTAGTATTTTATATAAGAATGAAAAAATACGTACCAAATTTTATATTTTTCATATTTATGAATATACCCCTAAATTTTTATTATTTACGCGTTTCTCTACAGTTTCTGAAATTATATTTTTTAAAAATGGCGTTTCCCCGTTTCCGTGCTACATAGATCCTTACTTTCATCTTTGATACGCATCAAAGAAACTCTTTAAGTACTCCCTGATCCTTGTTCTTCTCTATCTAGCAGGTTGATTCGAAAGAAATCTCATTCCAGTCACTAATCTTTCAACATTATATACCGATTTTTGCAAGAAGAGAATTGGATTTAAAGCCCAATAAATGTATATGCATGGAGTTTACTTGTTATTTGTTATTTGCGCCGAGAGCCTTGTTGGACTTTTTATTAAAAAAAATCAACTCAAGTCCTGCTTGATCAGACAACTAGAATTGCGAGCACTGAACTTGTAAAGTCATTTTCAAGGTTTATCCACAACCTGTAAACATTTTTCTTTTAAAAACTATTAAATAGAAATAAGAGACAAATTATTTGCAAAAAATAATTCATCCAAGTATATATGAAACTTCCTACATTTAATTCATCACTAGTAGTGGCAGTTACTTTCATTTCTTGTATTCTTTAAAGTTATAGTAAATCTTATTAAAGTCCAATTTAAAAGCTCAATAGAATAAAATATAATAGTTCAAAACAATTATTAAACTTTATATGTATAATTACATGATAAATAAAATAATTACTGGGATTTTTACGTGAACACAAGAAAAAAGTAAAATAATTTTAAACCATGTCATAGTGTAATTTTGTGAATGCCACATTTCAAGTTTTGATTTACTAAGATACGTGAATATAAGAACAACCACCGATTTCAAGTATAATAGTTATAATACAAGGTATAATAGCCATTATACCATGTACAATATCTATTATATTATTCGAATATGTAATTTGAAACTAGATCTTATTATTTTCAATGATTTGAATATTTCTCTGATATTCTTAGTTATGTTGACTATTATACCAAGTATAATAGCTATTACACCTGATGTAATGACTATTATACTATTCAAATGCGAAATCTGAAACTAGATCTTAATACTATTTTCATGATAATAGTTTGCATTATACCAAGTATAATGACATGATCTGAAAATTGGATTATAATGTGAAATATGAAACTTGATATCGATAACTTCTTTATCTCCAATTGTTTGAATATTATTTAATATTATTCGTAATAATGACTATTTTATCAGATATAATTGTCATTATACATGGTATAATGATCATATATTTATTCAAATGTGAAATGTGAAATTTGATCTTAATATTTTCTTTACCTCCAATTATGTGAATATTTTTTTGTATTACTCGTTATACAAGTTATAATGGTCATTATACCAGGTTTAATAGTCATTATACCAGGTATAATGTCATGATGTGAAACTGGATTCGAATAGAGTTGGAAAAGATCTAAAAACTTACAAAATTATTAACAATCACACCACAATGGTCATACTTGAGAAACTTGAAATTACATGTCCAAATTCCACTATAGTAAACCATAACAGTAAACATCTTACATTGAAAAGCTGAGTAAAATATTGAAAACAAAATCGTACAAAACTAAACTCGCTGGAGGAAAACTAAACTCATCGAAAAGGGAATAAAAACTGAAACAAATTGTGATCCAAAAGAAAAAATCGAAATTGAAAAAATTTGAAATTACAAATCGCGATCCACAAAATAAGAAGAAAATAGAGCACGAAGAATATGAGCAAACAAATTGTAGCAAAAAAAGATAGAAAAATATAATCACAAGAAAAAGTAACATAAAATACAAATCATATCTAATGAAATTTGAGTTCCAAAAAGAGACGATGAAACCAGAATCTGATAATGAAACCAAAACCTTATGGAAACACAACGAAAACTCACAATACATGAAAACAAAACCACAGCAGATATCAATCAAAAAAAGGAAATCAAAACACAGAGAAAACAGATCAGAACAAATCGGATGAGTAAGCAAATTGGAACAAATAAAAAACGAAAATCAACAAGCCATAACTCAGTTGCAAAACCATAAGAAGAAAAAAGATGAAAAGAAATAAAAGAAAATCATAACAAAATCGAAGGAGAGAGCAAATCGAAACAAAATCAATGGGAAGAAGAGATTTAGAGAGAGAAAGAGATGAGGGAAGAAGAGATCTAGAAAGAGAAAGATGAAAAGAGATGAGAAGATCGGTGGTGAGAGAGAGAGAGGTGAATAATTAAAAGGGTAAATTTTAAAACTGTGCTAAAAAGGTTTCAAAATTACAGAGTTTACGTTCTAATACAAAACTACCATTCCATACTAATACTAAACTTCCTCTTTACAATTAATACGTCTTACATAAGGACTGAATCACTCTAAAAACAACATGCGATCAACAGAGCCTCGTAACTTCTTCCTCAAATTCT
>CATIWQ010270742.1:0-22464 GCA_949673415.1 Euphorbia schlechtendalii | reverse complement strand
GATTTATTTTCCTTCGGGTATTGCACATTTTATTTACGGAAAATGTAATTAATAGGGTAGCGGGCGGTTGTATCCCCCGATTTTGAAGCCTTGTAATTTTACTTTTCCGCATTTACTTTCCGCACTTACTTACTATTTTGTGGATGATTTACTTTTCCGTTTTGTGAATGTTTTATTATTTCGCAATACGTGAACCATACATTTAACTTCAAAAATGACATAAGTGCGAATATGCACAATTTAAAGAAAACAGTTTTCTGTAGATGTAATTTATTATGATCACATAAGAAATAAGCAACTTATCCCGGACCCGAATCTCTGTGTCTTGGTGGGCCGTCCCCCGGACGTTAAGCCTCATAGGACTCTAATTCCTGGAAAGATCTAATCCAGGTGGCGACTCCACACTGAGAGACGGCGGATTCGAGTTCGAACCGATCTTAAACGTTTTCGCCTTTTTTCTCTTTTAACCTTTTTTCCGGGTCCCAGACCCGGTGCTTACCTTCATCTGTTTTCAAAACACCCTGGTGGACCGCGCCTATGAACATCGCGCGCTCTCGGCCCACCGCTCCGTGTCGCCCGCTCACACCTCCGGTAGAGATTATTCCGCTGTCAACTCTGAAGCAGAGCGTGATAAAGGAAAAGCTCCTCAGGTTGAGGTACATTCTGAAGTTCCTTTATCCATTGATGAATTCGCCCAGGCTCTCTTTGATGTTATCAAACTAACTAATAAATCAATGAAAATCATCAAAGAGATAGTGAGGAGAAGTAATGATTTGGAAGATACTAATGCATCCTTATAGCTTGATATCCGTTTTCTTCAAGAAAAAGCTGAGTATCAAGAATGTGCTATCAGTAAGCTCACTAAGCAATTAGATGAGTTGACTACTGAGATAACATCTTTAAAAAAGAAAAGGGTTCCTCCTCCAGCCAACACTCAACCTCAAAGTAACCAAACTCACAATTCTAAGAGGAAGAATTCCTCTAAACAGAAGAAATCCATCCAACTCAAACCAAAAATTTTGTGCTATTTTTGTTGGAAAGCTGGACATGCCCCAGTTCTTTGTAGGAAAAAAATGGTTATTACGACGAGTACGACTTGTCAAACTTAAGCACTACTAACAAAGGATGACCCATCTCGAAATCATGGGTACCTAAGAAAATGAAATAGTTTTATAGGTGAGCCTTAGATCCGCTGATAACTCTCGAATGTGGTATTTGGATAGCGGATGCTCAAGGCATATGACGGGAGATGAAAGCTAGTTCATCTCATTGGAGTGTAACAGAAATAGAAGTGTTAATTTTGGAGATAACCAGAAAGGCAAGATTGTAGGCTATGGCACAATTGGTGTCTCTCCTTCAATCGAAGAGGTTTCTCTTATCAAGGGTCAAAAGATCAATATGCTCAATGTAGCCCAGCTCTGCGACAAAGGCATGAAGGTTATGTTTGACTCAGCAGGATGCTCAGTAATTGACTGTAAGAATGACTCAACTATACTCTTTGCTCCCAGGATCAATAATGTTTATATGATTGATTTATCCCCTAGCTCCACTAACGTTTATCTTGTATCTAAGGAGGATAATTCATGGCTTTGGCATAGAAGGTTGGGTCATATTGATATGAACATTCTATCCAAGTTGGCTGAAAAGCAATTGGTTGTGGGTTTACCCAGTGTCAGCTTTGAAAAGGATAAATTGTGCTTTTCTTATCAGCTTGGTAAGCAAGTTAAGAAATTATTTAGATGTGTAAATCACGTAGTAACTAAGCGACCATTGGAGTTACTCCACATTGATCTTTTTAGCCTAGTTCAGCCTATGAGCTTGGGTGATAAGAGGTTCTCATTGGTGGTTGTAGATGACTTCACGAGATTCACTTGGGTAGTCTTGCTGAGTAGCAAAGACAAGACTTATGAATCTTTTGTCAAGCTCAGTAAAAGGATAATGAATGAAATTGGAGATAAAATCTGTAGAATCCGAAGTGATCATGGATATGAATTCGAGAATTTTCATTTCGAAGAATTCTGTTCAGCGCATGGCATTGACCACAACTTCTATTATCCTTATATGCCTCAACAAAATGGGGTTGTAAAAAGGAAGAATAGGATAATAGTTGAGATAGCTCGATCCATGCTTAGTGATAACAATCTACCAAAGTACTTTTGGGGAGAAGTTGTTAACATAGCCTGTTATATCTTGAATCGGGTTTTAATTCTCCCAATTCTTGAGAAAACACCCTATGAGCTTTGGCAAGGGCGCAAGCCTAAGATTGGTCATCTCATATCTTTTGGCTGTAGGTGCTATATTCTTAACACCAAAGAGCAATTAGGAAAGATTGATACTAAGTCTGATGAAGGTATCTTTTTGGGATACTCAACTAACAGTAGGGCATAAAGAACATAAGTCAAGTGTACTGGCCTCTTAGAGGAGTCTATGCATGTAAAATTCGGTGAAACTAACATTGCAGAAAGATGACCCTCTGATGAAGATGAAAGAGTTCCCCAGCTTTCAAATCAACTCAGTATGACACAAGCTGAGCTACCTAACTCAGCATAGGAGCCCCTAGCTGAGGAAGCTAAATATGATGATGAGGATCTTTCTATCAACTTTAAAGATGGCGAAGATCAACCTCCACCTCAGCATCCAATTGTCAATCCTCCAACAGTTGATTTGAGTCTTCCAAGAGAGATTAGAGTTCATCGCAACCATCCACTAAACAACATAGTGATGATGTTCATAATCTAGTAATGACGTGTGGTCAGCTCAGTCGGATGATGAGTCATTCAGCCTTCATATCATTGATCGAACATAAGAAGTTTGAAGATGCAGAATGAGATGATTATTGGATGATCGCAATGCAAGAGGAATTGAATCAATTTAAGTGTAATAATGTTTGGGATCTAGTTCCTAGGCCTAAAGGGGAATCAATTATCGGTGCTAAATGGGTCTGCAAGAACATGCTAAACGAAGATGACATTGTTGTCAAGAACAAGGCCAGGCTTGTTGCTCAAGGCTACAATCAACAAGAAGGCATCGATTATGATGAGACTTATGCTCCAATAGCCCATCTTGAAGCTATTTGAATCCTTTGTGATTTTCGCATCCCATATGAACTTTAAATTATTTCAAATGGATGTCAAAAGTGCTTTCCTAAATGGATTCATTCAAGAAGAAGTCTATGTTTACTAGCCTCCAAGCTTTGAAGATGCAAAGAATCCTGAGCATATCTTCAAATTGAAGAAAGCTATTTACAGATTGAAGCAGGATCCAAGAGCTTGGTATGAGAGGTTGAAAAATTTCTAGATCAGCCAAGGCTATGAAAGGGGTAAAGTAGATACAACTCTGTTTATCAGGTGAATGAAAGAAGATGTGTTGCTTGTCCAAATATATGTTGATGATATCATATTTAGAGCAATTGATTAGAAGCTATGTAAGGAATTCAGCAAGCAGATGAAGAGCGAGTTTGAGATGTCTATGATGGGAGAGCTCAATTTCTTTCTTGGACTTCAAATCAAGTAGAATAATAATGGAATCTTCATCAGTCAATCCAAATATGCCAGAGAAGTTCTAAAGAAATTTAACATAGATCATTCTAAGCCAATGTTCACTCCTATGGATACGGATACTATCTTGAGTAAAGATGAAGCTGGTAAATCTGTGGACAGCAAATTCTATAGAGGAATTATCGATTCTCTTCTTTATCTCACTACTAGTTGGCCAGACATATAGTATTTTGTGTGCCACTGTGCTTGTTATCAAGATTATCCTAGATAATCTCATTTAGTAGCTATGAAGAGAATTCTCAAGTAGTTGCAAAGTTCGATTGAAGCAGGTCTGTGGTATCCCAGCAGCTCAGATTTCACTCCTAGGGGATTCACATAAGCTGATTATGGATGAGACAAACTCGATAGGAAGAGTACAACAGGAGGATGTCATTTCCTTGGAGAGTGTCTTGTCTCTTGGTATAGTAAGAAGCAAACTTATGTTGCGCTGATTACAGCTGAAGCTGAGTACATGGCAGTAGGAAGTTGTGTAGCACAATTGCTTTGGATAAAGCAATAACTAGAAGAGTCTAATTATCTTGAAGTTATGTGTGATAACAAGAGCGTAATTGATTTATCCAAGAATCCAATTCAGCATGGGAGAATGCAGCATGTCAACATCAAGCATCACTTCATTAGAGATCATGTGCTACGAGGAGATGTCAAGCTGGAGTATGTTCCATTAGAGGAGTAGCAAGTTGATATCTTCACCAAACCATTACCGAAGGAATAATTCTGTGTACTAAGGCAATTGATTGGTATAGTTAATCCACGATGAAGAAAAAGGATGAAAATCTCAGAAGATGTAAAATATAAAGATATTCCATAAGAACAAGTTTAGCAGAGAAACACATGCAAAATCATCAAGATTATCAACAAATACGGTTCTAGACGTCCTAATATTCAATAATTCACCATAGAGTAACACATGAGATGACTTTTCTAAGTCTAGGGTAAATGAGTTATGACACTTATAAGAACCTGGATAACTATATTACTATGCTTAGTATGGGTCTCTCTCACATAGGCATATTTAGCAAGTTACCATTCCAAAAATGTTGACTCACTAAATAGTGTTATAATCGCAGATCCAGTGATTATACACAATCTTATTAACCCCGAAATCACTCTTAAAGTTAACTCGAAAGCATATAACTTGATTAATATAAATGATGCAAGACGAATTACTCGTTACGACACATAGACATATCATAAACTTCGAAATAGAAAGTATAAGCAGAAAATAAAGTAAAGTTGTAAGGTATGCAAGTGAAAGATAAATTTGATCAAACCGTACCCACTCTTTAATGGGAGTCATCAATTCCTGCAATTCCTACGTCTACTTTGAATTCGGTCTCGAATCGTACAGAACCTCTGCTAGGATGCTATTCTTTGTGAATATCGAATAAATGAATGTTGAAGAATGAAAAATTTTATTGATAAGTGCTTTGCAATTACACTCATACAACAAATACTCAAATTTGTGTAGAAATATAGTGATCGAAATAGGAATCGAATCACTTATACATTTTTCTAGGTAAGACTTTGAACGTAATGAAATCTAGATATTTTCACTCTCTATCTATACACGCATACTATCATTCAATGCCTTCTATTCATGCCAAAACACCATGCTACGAAATTGGTGGGTCTTGAACCCTATTTATAGAGTACGAAAGGTTGCGTCTATTCAAACGACGAGTCGTGTCCATTGGCGAAGAGTTACATCACTTCATTTTGATTGGATGTAAAGATTCATCCTCATCCATAATGGAAAGGCACATTTTCATGATTGGTTGACTTCCAAAGGGTGTCTTTTCAGTTGGTAGTTGATGCTGGTTGATCGTTGTTATCTAGTGGTTGGTAGATGAAAAGAGATAACCATTAAGCGTCACAAGTCACGACCGCAAATCACTTGTCGTGATAGTGAACATTGGTTGGTAGTTTTTTTTTATGAAGAGTGACAAGTCGGGACCGCGAATAGGTGTCACGATTGTGAAATGCTATTTCTTCATGATTCTTCTTTGCAACTTCATCGATCTTTTACAACTTCGATCCTAAGCCAAATCATTATGTTCCATGCATCTTTTTACACCTTTTTCACTCTTTTTCCATAGAATTCCAGTTTTGTTCATTTCACTCCTAAGATTTACCTAGTTTCTGCATTTGCATAAAAAACAACTACATAGCACATGAAATCTTTTATATGAAGTACAAAATGAAACAAAACCATATTGTTTTATGATTGAAAATATCATGATAATAAGTGTAAATATACACTTATCAAGGCTCCCATCTCTAGCATGTTGGAGAATGTGACCACCATCCCCTCCAAACCAAAGAAGGCTACTTCCTCTAAGGCCAAGGGGAAAAATCCAGCCAAATCCAATGATGCTCCTACTCAACATCAAAGAAGGAAGATGCAAGATAAAACCCACACACAAAGGGAGGCGAAGGCTAAGCTGCTAGTTGAGAAGAAAGCTGAGGAGAAGGAAGTAGATGCTGAGGCCAATGAGTCCCTACGCCAAAGGAAGCACAAGATGGTATCCTCAGATGATACTAAGGAGTTGGGCGAGGCCAAGAAGTCTAACAATGAGGACCATCTTGGGTCCAACACTGCTAAGAACATTCAAGACGTTTTTACCAAATTAAGGGTACTTAGCGAAAGTGTTCTGCCACTACAAGGCCACTGTAGAAGAATGTGCAGGTGGTGAGCAGTGAGGAGGATGCTGGAGAAACCCTTACCTTGATTCTAGAGGAGTCTGATCCTCATGACCCCAGCATCCCCACTCTTACATTCACTCATGTTGAGGAGCCTTCTTCTCAGCACGAGAAACCTCAAGCTAACCCATCCTTGGGTCAAACAAATAACCCAGAGGTTTTGCAAAATCCTACCCCCTCATCTTCTCTTGTAAATCCTCAAATCCCTTCTCTTGTAAATTCTTCTATTTCATCAGTAGCTACTCTAGTAGATCCTAAAACATAGAATTATTCCTCTCCTTATAACTCTGTACGTTCTCCAATTCAAATTTCTTCACCTGAAAATAGCCAAGATTCTTTTCCTCCATCTCTAGTACATATTTCTTCAACACCTTCACCTATATATTCTTAAACAACAACCAATTCTTCCAGAGCCATTATACCTTCTATTCCACTCAAACTAACTTCTTCAAACCTACCCTTTCTTCAAACCCATCTTCAACCCCCTTAACCCCTCTAGTTAGGGAAGTCCCCAACACTGAGAACTCCGCTCAGCAAGGAAAATCAAGTGTTTAGATTGCGAAGGTAAATTTTACAACTAGTGAAGCACCTGAACCTAGCAGCAAGCCCACAATGGCTAATACATCTTTCTTGGCACAGATTCGAGAGTTAGCAAGAAAGCAATTTCATGCACTCAAGACTGATGCTAAGTTAGATGGAGCAGTAGGCAACATGTTACTTGCTTAGGAATTGACAGATTTATCACTAGGCCCAAGACCAAATTGCTGGAATTCAAACAACAAAGTGTACCTAGTGACTCTCTATACTTCAAGGAGTTTGAGAGGATCCAAGGTAGCTTGTTGGTTATTCGAAATCACTTGGAAAAAGAGAGTGCCAAGAGCCTAGTAAATAAGATGGGGCTAATCCTGAATGGGTTAATGGAATCTACAACCCAGCTTGAGGCAGCTACTACATCTATTCCCATGTCTACTATGATGGTAAATGATGTTGCAGGAAAGATAAAGAGTAGCATAGACAATGCTACTGAGCAACTGAGTCTCTTAAGTACCAACATGGCTACTCAAGTGATACAGATCCATGAGCTTGGTAATGAGCAGGCCAAGATAAAGAGACTAACCGATCACAAGATCGAGGATATCTCCAAAGAAATTGCATCTACCAAGGATGTGAGCCATAGTATCGCGAAGCTGGTGGAATCTAAGTCACGGTTCTTGCTAGTCCATGATAATAAGCAATATGAGCTCCTCAAGTTGTTAAACGATATCTCGAAGAAGATGGACAAGGCCCCTGTCATGAACATTGACTCTCTCAATACCAAGAAGGATACCCTTCAGCGAGAAGTCTCTAATCACATAATGGAGAAAATCTCCTCATCATAGAAATTTCTACTGACTACAATGGGATTGATTTTTCCAAACATGCCTATGTTGAGTGCGCCTCCAACTGAATCCCTCTTCCCTGAGACTGGAATGACAATCCACACCAAGTTCAATGTTATCAAAACCAAAGTGGAAGATCTGATAAAGAAGGTGGTTTCACTTCTCAAGATGGGAGAGCTGGATGGAAAAGATATTGACTACACCTCATGGTGTATCTCATCTATAGGTCTAAAAATTCTTGACATTGAAGCTCAGCTGAAGATTGCATTGACAACAATAGACTTTTGTGGTCTCTTTCAGTGTTTTCAATAGTTTGCGAGTCAATGTTTTGACCAGATAGCTCATCTCTCGCTTTGCCACCATTTTCTTCTCAGCGAGCTAAATGACTAAGACTTCATCTCAACAAAGGGCAAGGAGCAATTGGAGCAGGAGATTTCCCTGTAGATAATTGGCCAGCAAGAGAGCTTCTAAGCTGCACTTCACACCTTTAATGTCTGTCTTGATCAAATAGTTCAAGGTCAGAGAGAAAAGGGGGAGAAGGTAGCTGAAGATGCGCTTAGGAAGGCAAATCTTAACAAGGGATCTCTTCCAAGACATTCTCATCTGATGCAGCCTTCTAACAACACCAATCTGGATAAGACCAAGACTGTTAGATCTTCCTCTTCAGCGCATAAGAAATAGTCTAGGCCATGTACCGAGTAGTTGTAGAACTTGTATTAGGGCTTATTGTAACCTTCGCTCAGGACATACTTTATGTACTAACTAAGTCATTTTTGAAACATGAATAAAATTACGAGTTCCTACCTCTCTTAACATTTTATGTTGTTTATGTTTTATGCTATGTATCTAACGATGTGGTACAGGAAAACATGCAAGAGACCAAACCTTTGAAGATAAAGCTGAAGTAAAATAATGTCCCAAGTCAAAGAAGAAATCCTCCAAGCATGGGGGAGCTGAGCCTCTTGTGGAAGACTCACTCAATATGGGGGAGCTCAAGTTGACTAAGGGAAGTCACTTAGCACAAGGGAGTTTTACATCACTTTCAAGTATTCTGTAATCTCTGAACTATTTATTCAATTAACTTCTTCTACTACCTAGTTTGTTATCTATCCAAAATGGGGGAGATTGTAGAACCCAAGTTAATAGTACTTTACAATACTGAGTAGTTTTGGAAATAGCAAATTGTCTAGGATAGTGAAATTAATTGAGTACTAAGTAGACTCTTAATTAATAAAGCTGACTTGAGTTTATTCAAGGGAGAATAAATCAGTTTTGCTGGATGATTAATTAAGTTATGACTTAGAGTAAGAAAAGTTGAGGTTCTGTTGAATACCAAGTAAAAGGAATTTTCTGTCATGCGCCGCGTCTCAAGTGTCTTCGCGTGAATCTGACAACTAAAGTAAGGTCATCCAATGAGAAGACTCCATGTTGCATTCTAGCACCTCTCTCTTAGAACTAGATTTCTTGAAGATAAATGAGATTTTGTTAATGGAATTTTATCGCACCTCAACATTCAAATTCTATCTCTAAACATCCTGTAATCTATCTCCAATGGGAAGATTCGAAAGATTTGAAGAGATGAGAAATTAAAGATCAGCAATATCGAAAAGTTTGCAATGGCTACTTTGTAGAGCTTCAAAGTATAAATAGAAGACTGGAGCAAACATTCAAACTTGGTGAATCACCTCGAATTTCTTAATAGCTAAAACGTTGCGCAAATCACTCTAGCTATCAAAGAAATTCCACCGCAAGCAATCAGCAAACATCAACGTCATATTTGTTTGTAATAGAGAGAAATTACTTAGATTAACATTGTAAGGATTCAACGTTTCCATAAGTTGAATCCAGTTTGCATTCTTATTTAATCTGAGTGTTAGTTTGGGAAGAGTACCCAAACTGAGTTGAGTGGTAGTTAGAAAGGATGGTACTTTCTGTAATAGTGTCTACCCACTGTAAAGGCTTCACTGCCTATTGAAGGAGCGACTCACTAGTGGATTAAAGCTTGGAGATAGTATCCAGGGACTGGAGGTAGGCTAGGGGCCGAACCAGGATATATCTCAGATGTTGACGTTCTAACTTTAAGCATTAAACTTTAGCGGTGATCAGCTCATTCATCTCTCTCTCATTCATTATCTTGCTTATTATCCGATCTATGCTGAGTAGTCTTACTTAGCTAAAGATTGAAGATAAACTGTGCCAGCAAAGCTAAGTTGTTTATAATTTTTTATATCGCACTCTACACGCACACTAAGTACGGATATAAAAACCAAACTTGGTTAATATCTTTAAAATTAATTAAAAGTAAGCAAGATTAAGCATTCACCCCCCTGCTCTTGTTAAGAGCCCATTTACGGACCAACATCTCCAACAAATAATACTTCAACCCCTTCTTCTCCTGTACAAACCCAAACACAAACCCTACTTGTACAGCCATTGTACCTTCTTTTCCACTCAAGAAAACCATTCCCCTTACTTCTTCAACTGTAAATTCATCTGAACCTAGCCCTTCTTCAAACCCAACTTCTACCCCTCTAACCCCTTTAGTTAGGAAGTTCCTAAAGCTGAGAACTTCGCTCAACAAGGAAAAGTAAGTGGTCGGGATACTGAGGTAAATTTTATAGCCCGTAAAGTACCTAAACCTAGTAGACAGCCAGTCCATCAGGACTTGGCTAACTCATCTACCTTAGAAAAGATTAGAGAGTAAGCAAAGGAAGAAATTCCCAACGCTCAAAAGATAGAGCATTGAGCAATTTGCTACTCGCTCAAGAATTGACGGGCTTGTCCTCCAAACCGAAGGTAAATTTACCTGAGTTCGAATAGCACACAAATTTGCCAAATGAATCTATCTACTTCGAAGAGTTTAAAAAGATTCAAGGTAGCTTGTTTGTTATTCAAAATCATTTAGCAAAAGAGAGTGCCAAGAGCTTGGTGGACAAGATGGCTCTAATCTTAACCGGTTTGACAGATTCTACAACCTAGCTTGGTGTAGCAATCTTCACTTTTCCCACGTCTACTGCATTAGCTAAAGGTGTTACAGGTAAGATAAAGGGTAGTGTGGATGTTGCTACTAAGCAACTAAGTCTCTTGAGTACCAACATGGCAACTCAAGTGACAGATCCACAAACTTTGGTGAAGAGCAGGCCAAAATAAAGAAGCTCAATTGGAAAATCAAGAATGTTCTAAAGGTGGTAGAGATTATAAAGGACATCGACCGCAACATCACCAAGTTGTTGGAGACCCAGTCTAAGTTCTTACTGAACCATGATAATAAGCATGATAAAATGGTGAAGCTACTAACGGATATCTCCGCTAAGATGGACATGGCACCTGTGATCAACCTTGACTCTCTCCACACCAAACTGGACTCTATCCAATGAGAAGTCAATAAGAACACAGACAACAAGATCTCCTCCTCGCAAAAATTTCTTATCAATGCAATAGGGAAGATCTTTCCAGAAATGCCCACTCCCAACCTGCCTCCTACTGAATCGCGTTGCCCTGAGACTGATATGACCATTTATACCGAGCTGAATGTCATCAAATCGAAGTTAGAAGACTTGCAGAAGAATGTTGGAACTCTGGAAAGGATGGGCGAATTGGACACTAAGGATATTGATTACACTACAAAGTGTATATTATCTATTAAGCCTAAGCTACTTAACATGGAAGCGTAATTGAAGATCGCACTAAATCCAATGGACTTCAGAGCTTTACTCTAATGCTTTCAACAGTTTGTGTATCAAGAGTTTGACCAAATTGTGCATCTATCCAGATGTCACCATCTACTTCTCAAAGAGTTGAATGATCAAGAGTTCCTTACTTCCAAAGGAAAGCAGCAGCTGGAGCAAGTGATTTCCCCTCAAATCATCATCCAACAAGAGAACTTTCAGGCTACCCTCAATGCCTTTAACCTCTACCTTGAACAAATTATGAAAGGTCAGATAGCAAAGGGGGAGAAGGTAGCTGAAGATGCTCTTCGAATGGTGAATCTTAACAAGGGAACTCTTCCAAGGAATCCTCTTCATCATCAACCTCCTTAGCAGCAAAATCCAAAGCCAAGTTAAGATAAGAATGGTTCTTCCTCTTCAGCACGTAGGAAATAGAAAAGCCATGTACCTTGTAGTTAGACTTGTAATAAAGCTTAGCATTGCAATCTTAGTTCAGGATATACGTAATGTACTGACTAAGTCATCTTTTTTATCAAAAAAATTTACAACTTTACACCTCAAGTTAAGATCTTCTTAACTTTAACTTTATTATACTATATGTATGTTTCTATTGCGAAGTTGATTATATGATGCAGAAACTGATACAAGAGACTAACCTTGAAGAAAAGCTGAAGTAAGGCAAAGTCCCAAAGTAAAATCCTCTAAGTATGGGGGAGCTGAGCTGCTTGAAGAAGACTCATTCAGTATGGGGGAGTTCTTGTTGACTAAGGGAAGCCTCTCAATACAAGGGAGTCTTACATCACTTTCTAGGTATTCTTGATATCTTTAAACTACTTATTCAATTAACTTCTTCTACTACCTACTTTGCTATTTATCCAAAATGGGGGAGATTGTAGAACCCATGTTAATAGTACTTCAAAGTACTTAAACATTTTAAAATAGCAAATTGACTAGGATAGTGAAATTAATTGAGTACTAAGTATACTCTTAATTAATGAAGCTAACTTGAGTTTGTTTAAGGGAAAATAACTCAATTTTCTAAGTGATTAATTAAGTTATGGCCTAGAGTGGAAAAAGCTAAGTTTGTGCTGAGTACTACGTAGTATAGAAGAACATCAACTTAGTTGTGGTGAGTTAGCTTTTATTGATTAAAAGATGAATTAATTGACACTTAGAGAATTAAATAACACCTATGCTGATAACATCTTCTATGAGAAACAGAATATTCTTCGATGCTTTTAAGGTTAAAAAGCATTGAGATTAATGAAGTTTCTAGTGTTCCTCATAATTCAAAAAGGTGTAAGTACAGAATTTTGGAGAATCCTCACTAAAGTCCAAGATAAAAGGAATCCTCTAATATGCACCATTTTCTCAGTGTCTCTGCGAGTCTCTGCAAGCGTCAGCATTATCAACTAATCACAAGACTCCACGTTGCATTTCGCGCGCCTCTCTCTCAATCCATTTTGCTTGAAGATGAATGACAAATTCTCAATGGGATTTTATCACACCTCAACGTTCAAATTTCTATCTCTAAACATCTTATAATCTATCTCCAACTAGAAGATTTGAAAGTTATGAAGAAAAGAGAAATTAAAGAACTACAAGGATGAAAAGTTTCCAATGGCTAGTTCGCAAAGCTTCAAGTATAAATAAAAGACAGAAGTAGACATTCAAACTTGGTGAATCACCTCGAATTTCTTTAAGAGCTAAAAATCTATGAAAATACTCCCATCTTCAAGAAATTCCAAATTCAAGCAATTAGTAAACAACCATTTTAAATCTGTTTGTAATAGAGAGAATGAATTACTTAGATTTAACATTATAAGGATTCAACATTTTATAAGTTGAATTCAGTCTGCGCTTTCATTTCAAATCAGCATGTTAGTTTGGGAAGGGTACATAAACTGATATGAGTGGTAGTTAGAAAGAAAGGTACTTTTTGTAAAACTGTGTCAATCCACTATAAAGGCTGCTCCGCCTAAGTAAGGAATGAACACTAGTGGATCAAAGTTCAAAGAAGGAATCCGAGGACTTGAGGTAGGCTCAGGGCTGAACTAGGATAAAATCAGGTGTTGAAGTTCTAAACTTTTGCTTTAGCTTTTATATCATCCAACTCATTCATCATTCTTTCCATTGTTAAGTATTTTGCTTGAAAAACCGATACAAGCTGAGTAGAGTATTTAATGCAAGATTGAAGATAAACTATGCCAGCGAAGCTGAGTAGTTTATAAGTTTTTAGACCAACTCAGAACACGTCTAAAAACTAAACTTCGTTAAATAATTTTCATCAATCTTAAAAGTAACCAAGATTCGCATTCACCCCCCCCTGGCGGTTTTTTATAAGCTGTCTAAGGACCAACAATTATATCTGGTATTTTTCTATCCTTTATGAAGGGATTTGTCATCGAAATTCAATCACAATGACGAGAATCGATTGAATTTCTTAAATCCATAAGGATCTTTTATCGAATACCATACAATGAAATTTTAAATCCATGAGATTAAAGCATACAAAACTCACAGCGAATGCCTCTGAAAGGAGTTGATGTAGATGAGGCTTTCAAAATGAAAGCCCTCCAAGATCACGTGCATGAACTCCTCTCAAATCAGGATCGGTGCTAGACGAAGAAGATGAAGAAAAAGCCAAAGAAAACTCCAAGAACCTCAATTCGTTACATACCCAAAAATTTGGCAGCCACCCAAAAAATCTTGAATGGAAAACTTGAATCGTAGCCATTATATATGTTGTACACGTCCAATTCCATTGGAATTAGGTTTTCTTTTTTCATATGTTTTATTTTATTTAATTCGAATTAGTAATTAGAATTAGATTTAATTTAATTATAAATTTGACCCAATAGAAACTTAATTTAATAATTAAACCACCAAGTTTAATTCCTTAAATAATTTCTAATTGACATTATTTATAATTCATAATTTAACCCATTGATAAAATTAAAACAATACAATTTAATTAAATTGAATGTCATACTACAAATTAATTTAATTAACTAAAGTAGTTATCCAATTATTTATTATGCAAACTTCATTGAATAAATTTATTCAATTAAATTATTTCACATATGAATTAATTTAATTTTAAATTAAACAAATACCATACGTAAATACATTTAATCAACTTAATTTAACTTTAATGAATAATATAAATTATATTATATTATACCATTAACTAAATTAATACATTGGAGTTACATAGATTATTCAATTACATTAACTTGACATGTCAATTAATTAATTATCACTTCTTCATCGCGTCTTGTAACATTAAAGGTACAAGAATTCCCGAATCAATGACTCTAAGCACACGATGCTTTGGGATTGTCCATATGTTGGTAATGGGATTTACCCATAGACTGTAAGCGGATTCTAGCAAATCATTACAGCCCTCAATTGGAACAGAATACATCTATCTAATCTAACTACTGAACCCAATAGTTATCTCGCATAATCCTTTGCTCTCGACATCTAACTGATGAACAAAGGTTTGATAACTATCATCCTCTATTATAGTCCATCAACGCCGGCGCGATGTCTTTCAATTTCTAAAACTAAAATGGACATCCTGAAACTACAACACTAGTAATAACATGCTCATGAAATAAAGTGAGCATACCCATGCTTGTAATCCAATATTTAAGGACCCGTTAGGTGTATACCACAGATTACCCAATTCCAGGTTACTAGTATGTTGCAATTAAGTCTAAGGATAATCAAGACCTACTTAGCATGGATTGGTCCAGCCCATGTCCACGACATGTACCCATGTTCATGATCTGCTTGACAAGCGATATAGTAAATGCATTACTATACATCATCTAACATACAAATCTTTAGTTTTAATCATTCCCATGACCAGACAGACTTGAGATAGTTTTTATGATTTATAATCAACGGATACCCTACTCATATTATAACACAAGTTATAAATGCAGTAGGTTTATTACCTTTATCAATATGACACAACAAATGTAATACACATTATCATAAATTATTAAGAACCAATGCCTATGAACTAGGGCACACCAACAATCTACCACTTGAACTAGTTCATAGCAGGAATTGTCCAAATCTTTAACAATTTGTAATGACCTTTCAAACTCCATCCATGATGGTGTTTTGGTCAAACGATGTACAGCATCGTTCCTATGTCAACCCTTTGTAATGACATGTCTTTGATATATTATTATCTTTTTCTTAGATAATATGGCTTTCAAACATTCTAAACACGTGTTCGGATTCAGTGACCGGGTCCCTTTGCTTGTGTTATGGCACCCGTTTTATCGTGAAAAACACTAAGTAAGCTTAGGATGGTTTTCCATTCCTACCTCACTTATTAACTTCATGATCCTTATAACACCCTTTGTAACATCACATGTTACCATGTGCTCAGCATATGTAGTAATTAACAATGTTACTTTGTATAGAGCTCATAGCTCGTTTTACAACTTTTAGCTATCATGACGAAACCAAATTGAATTTGATATTTAGGTGCAAACTGATTTGTTCTATCTCATATGGATATTTACGCTTAAGTCATTCTATTGGATCCGATCTAGTCAAGCTAATTTGTATCCAATCAGATTATAAGAGTTCCACCTAAATTTAGCATTGCAAAGTATTTACTAAAACTTTAGTAAATTACTTTCGATCTTTCTCCAATCATTTTTACACTATCATAATTTAACTCTTGGACAAAAAAACATCACTTATACACATTATCCACATAAGCATCCTTGAAATTTCCAAATGCACACTGTCACCCAAATGTTCACAAGTGAGCTAATCTAGTTACTAACTAGATTGCGATGCATAGATTGCATTTTAGCTTAATTTCATTAAGGAATTCAAAAGCCTTTCAATGGGTTCTAAAACTCTTCCTCATGCCAAGAGTAATCACTTTTCAAGAGAAACTATGTTTCCCTTATTTGTGATTGAATCATCGTGCTTTCTTAGATCATTTGTGTTTGTAACTTATGCTTCAATCAAGTGCAACTAAATGCAAATTCTGACTTGTCCCTTTTTCAATGAATTTGTACACCTTGAAATTATAAGCTCAATTTTACTCCCACTATTTTTCTCAAAGGGTTATATTTTTAGAAAAACACCTCCAATGCCTTGAACTTTATATTTAGGCCGGGTTGTGGGGGTGCATTATCCTTTTCTTTTAAGGATAAATCACAAACAAGCATAAATATTTTCCTTTGTACTAATCTTTTCTCAATCTCATGACATACTCATTACTCCAATGTCAAGAGTTTAACGTAGATTCTACATAGCCAAAATCTTATGAAAGACGTGATAGGACATTAGGCCAACCATATTTCATATGGCCCTCTTTAAAAGCCTCTATTAGAGCATGATGTAAATGACTAATGGTCAGAGAATATATGTCTTCAATCTTGATCTTGGGATTTTGAATCTTTATTGGATACCATATCTTGTATGGTTATGTTCCTCCTATTAAATACTCCATTATAATTGTGTATTCTAATAGGGTGAGTTGTGAGTCTATCTCACACTCTTATCATAATGATTCAAATACTAGGTTTTTTATATCCTTGCTTTTTGGGTTGCATCCAAAAGTCCTTGATATCATGACCTCTACCTTTTCATACTTTATCCTTGTGGTCCTTGAATCTATCAAGGTCCATGGTTAAATCTCATTAGTCAAGCTAATTGAAATTTACCCAAAAGAACAACTAAGAAAACTCTCTATTTCCATTTATCGTCCTTATTGACTCAAATACACTCCCACTGAGTTATTGGTCATGCTAAGCTTTTGCTTATTC
Source organism: Euphorbia schlechtendalii (assembly GCA_949673415.1). Taxonomy (NCBI): domain Eukaryota; kingdom Viridiplantae; phylum Streptophyta; class Magnoliopsida; order Malpighiales; family Euphorbiaceae; genus Euphorbia; species Euphorbia schlechtendalii. The sequence continues at coordinate 5,350 of CATIWQ010270742.1, read as the reverse complement.
AACAACTTCATTAATGAATTTAATTTTCTTAAGGCCTAACACGTGCTCCCATTGCATTTTAGGCACACTAAGTTAATTAACTCATTAATAAGTTTGAGGAATAATTATAGTGTTAATTTACCATGTATACTTAGAACCCACATGATTAAGTGATTTTCAATCAATTGAATAAAACCTTTTTGTGAAGAAAGTTTAACCATGTGCTTCATTTTGAACATGGTTTACAATAACAATTTGGATATAGAATGAATTAAGCTTCTTTGCTTATCCCTTTCCATGTAATAGATCTATTATATTGATCATCTCAAGGAAGAACTATCCCAAACTAAAAGTTAAGAATAAACATTCTCAGATATGATTGTTCATTACAAATGAAAATTACAAATCTAGAATCATCCTTGACTGAAATATAAACTAATTTCTCATTAATAATGAATTTATGTTTACATCATTTCAGAATAAAAATAATAAGTTGACTATCACTAAATGTTATTCTTAAATCTCATATGAAAACTCCAAGAGCTTCATCATTTATTATAGAATCCACTTGTCTTCATCCCAACTGCCTCTCACTCTTGAGTTCCTGAACATTATCAATGTTAGAACCACATTTAGAATTGAATACTCCAACGTTGAGCAAAGACACGAATATCTTTAACATAGATGCCTGCATGAAGAATAACCATTCTTCACATGATCTCCCAAATCATTGAGGACATATTCTCCCCTTGTGTCCCCTCCATTTGTATCTGATACTTATATCCTAGGGACGTAAATCAGACTTAACTCTTCGTTTAACCCTAAGCCTCTTTTCTTTCAAGGTCTCTTCCTTGCGCCTTACTCTTAATAGGTTGTTAATCTTTAATCCAGGTTGAGTCTTATTTACCAACCCTTCGGCAAGCTCAAGAATCTCTTGCAGCTCAGCTAAGTTTCTACTCATCTTTAGCTTGTAAGCCAAGATGAAATGGTTATAGGATTCTGGTAGAGAAGCCACTAAGTGATAAGCTATCAACTCCCATAAAATAAGTACATCAAGACGAGTTATACCCTTGATAAGGATTTCCATCTTCTGTACATGATCACTTATGGACGTATTAGCTTCCATCTTAAAAGATCTAAATGCCTTCATGATCAAGAATCTCTCTTGATAAAGTTAAGAGACCTTAACATATCATAGGCATGCATCCCCTCAAATTGCTTTTGCAGCTCAGGCACCATGCTAGCCAACATTTGACATTTAACATCTTGTATATCCATCTTGTACTTATCATACCACTCAATTTGTGATGGCATGATATCCTAGCCAGTGATCCTTGGGCTTTCTACCACACGTTCCTTTGATTAATTTCTCAGAACTATCCATAAGTTTCGACTCTAATCAAAGAAGTTTTATCCAGAATGTTTGTTCATATCAAGTATAGACCGTAATGCAAATGATTGGGTATCATTATTATTGAGGATCATTGTTATTACCTGCATGAAAAAATCGATACAAAATCGACACAAAGGTCTTTAAAACCACAAAAGATTAATTAATTCAGATTAATCTATGTTGATGATTTTATTGGTTTTACTCCAAGATTTACGACCCTTCAATAATGAGCCAGACTGAGCCTGAACATAGAACCCATTATTGAATGCCTGGTAGAATAACCTATCTAATACTTTCTCAAAGGATTCTTAGTTATGGACGCATTGGTACTTTACCCGTCTGTGTTCTTGAGCCTAACTGAGTTAGAACAAAACCCATTGAGTCAAACCGCTATTCCACATGTTAGCTATAAAAAATATCCTAACCCTCCGCGACCCACTAAGAAACATAATGTGCCCTGCTGAGGATGTTGCACATTATGCTCCAGTGTATGGAAGAGGTGTGAATCTAGGAAACACTTTAAATGACTCAATATTTGATGGATTAATTTATTTGGTTACATAGCAAATTTGGGTGGTGTAATTAAGATGACCAAAACATTTGTTTAAAACTTCTGAAACAAAACTTTTTAATATTATATAATTACACTTGTTATAATTTAGCCAAATAATTGGTGAAACCATCAACATAGCTAATTGTGATCTCAAGCCTATTAAGGCCTGTATGCTTTTAGATATAGAGCAAAATTATCAATTTTTGCTCCCACTTGAATTTGGGGATAACAATTCCTCACCTTGACGTACCAATTTGCATTGGTACCACAATCAAATGAGTATATTTCACGTTTAACATATTTCTTTGATATCAAATTTTATATTAAAATCTATAACATAAAATATGTAAATCTTTAATCAAAATAAAATCAAGGAACTTTTCCATATACAAATTCAATTAAATTTTTTTTTTTTTAAAAATTAGCCTTGAATTTTATTAAGGAAATTCTGAATGAATTTAACCTTAAAATTTATCAAATTTTAATTCCTTAAAATTTATGGCACTGGATCAACAAAATACCCAAAACAAATTTTAATTTGAACAAAACGATCCAATCCACCTTTTTATAAAAAACAGATTTTATAAAATTAAATATAACGTGGAAAATATCAAACTTAAAACAAATAAATTGAAAGCTTGAGTCTGGAATTAGTGGCTGGCAATCCCAAATAGTCTGTCGAGTCTTGGCCACAGCTCCTTCCAGAGCTGCTCCACTGTTTAGATGTTGCACAGCGCCAGCAGCTCCACAAGTAGCTACTGCCTGCGCAGCATTTGCTACCAAAAGCAGTAGTTGCTGTGCATAGGAGTGGCTCCCGCAAGGGAGCCATTGCTGTCACAGCAGCAAAATGTATACAGCGCTGCTATACAGTCTTGTGGCGGCTCCGCGATGGAGCCGCTGCGCTCCGGCGATCGGGAAAAAAAATTGAAGCTTTATTATTTTCTTTTATTAATTAATTAAAATCTGTATATTTAATTTAGTCAAATTAAAATAAATTTTAACACCAAACATGAACATAATCAACAAGAATATAAATCAATTTTATTTTTTTGCAAAAACTCATGGGAAAAAATAATAATACCCATGAACTAAAAAAATTTCATAGGCTATTCCAATCATCAAAAGAATCCCTATGAAATAAAAATCATCGTATGAATTCGAAAGAAACTCGCTCATGATACCAATTGAAGGGATTTGTCATCAAAATTCAATCACAAAGGTGGAAGCCGATTGAATTTCTCAAATCCAAGAGGATCTTTTATCAAATACCATACAATGAAATTTTAAATCCGTGAGATTCAAGCATATAAAACTCACAACGAAGGTCTCTGAAAGAAGTTGATGTAGATGAGGGTTTCTAAATGAAAGCCCTCCAAGATCACGTGCACAAACCTCTCTCGAATCGGGACTAGTGCTAGTCGAAGAAGATGAAGAAAAGGTCAAAGAAAACTCCAAGAACCTCAATTCTTTACATACTCAAAAATTTGGCAACCACCCAAAAAATTTTGAATGGAAAACTTGAATAGCAGCCATTATATATGCTGTACACGTCTAATTCCATTGGAATTAGGTTTTCTTTTTTATATGTTTTATTTTATTTAATTCTAATTAGTAATAAGAATTAGGTTTAATTTAATTATAAATTTGACCCAGTAGAAACTTAATTTAATAATTGAACTATTAGGAATAAAATATAACTGCAAGAATATTATAGCTACAAGAAGAGAAGTATAGAGAGAATATGAAAGAGACTTTATTTCTTATCTCTGAGGTGTATTGAATAAGAAAAATTGAATCCTATTTATAGGAAAACTCAATGGTACAAACTGTAAATAATAAGGAAATATAATACATCAAATATTAATGATGTAGGCCCTGCATCATAATGTTGCATAGTAGCCGCACAGTATTTGGCGGCTACCGACGCATCAAATTTTCAACACTCCCCATTTGAAGCGTAAATTTTGCGAATGAGACACTACCTCATTAAAAACCTTACCAAGGAGAAACTAGTGGGGAAAAAACCTTAGTTAATGGAAAAGGAGTACAGTGTTTACTCCCCCTATTCGCAAGTTGACTGAAGATCCTTAAGAACGCATTCCGATGCTATAAACCAATTTCTTAAAAGTTGAGGAAGGTAAAGCCTTGGTAAATAAATATGCTAAATTGTTGCAAGAGCGAATTTGTTGAATACAGATTTCACCATTCTTTTCAAGATCATGAATGAAGAAAAATTTTGGTGAAATACTCTTTATTCTGTCTCCTTTAATGTATCTTTTCTTTAATTGAGCACTACAAGCTGCATTGTCTTCATATATTGTTGTCGGATCTTCTTTAATCGTTACTTTTCCACATGCTTCTTGAATATGCTTGATTAATGATCTCAACCATACACATTCACGACTATCTTCATGAATTGCTATTAATTCTGCATGATTTGAGGAAGTAGCCGTAATAGTCTGCTTTGTAGATAGCCAAGATATAGTTGTTCCTCCATATGTGAATAAGTAGCCTGTTTGAGATCGAGCTCTATGTGGATCAAATAAATAACCGGCATCTGCATATCCAATTAATTTTGGCTTGGGTTCATATGAATAAAATAAAACCAAATCAATAGTTCCACGAAGATAGCGCATTATATGTTTAATTTCATTCCAATGTCTTCGTGTAGGTACGGCACTATATCTTGATAACAAATTTATATAAAATGCAATATCTAGCCTTGTATTATTAGCAAGTTACAGTAAGCCACCTATTGCGCTAAGATATGGTACTTCAGGACCAAGAACTTCTTCATTATTTTCTCTAGGATGAAAAATATCCTTTTTTACATCAAGTGATCATACAACCATTGGGTTGCTTAACGGATGTGCTTTGTCCATATAAAAATGTTTTAGGATCTTTTGTGTATAATTTGATTGATGCACCAAAAGCCCCTTTTCTAGGTGCTTAATTTGTAAACCAAGACACAATTTTGTCTTTCCTAGATCTTTCATCTCAAATTACTTCTTTAAAGAATCAACTGCTTTTAGAATCTCCTCTGATTTCCAATGATATTTAAGTCATCTACATATATTGAGATGATAATAAAATTGGATCCCGATCTTTTTATAAAAACACAAGGATAAATTGGATCATTTTGATAACCATCTTTCAATAAATATTCACTTAGTCTATTATACCACATGCGACCAAATTGTTTTATTCCCTACAATGATCTTTGCAATGTAATCGAGTAAAGTTCTCATTTGTCACATTTTTCTTAGTGATTTTAATACTTTAGGGATTTTCATATAAATATCATTATCAAGTGAACCATAAAGATAAGCTGTAACAACATCCATTAAGTGCATTTGTAAATTTTCTTGCACTGCCAAACCAATAAGATATCTAAAAGTTATTGCATCCACCATTGGAGAATATGT
>CATIWQ010270736.1:0-10673 GCA_949673415.1 Euphorbia schlechtendalii | reverse complement strand
GCAATTTTCATACCCCATAGCTTCCACTATGTCCTTGCGCTTTTACGCTATGAATTAGTCACAAACTTTATCTTATCAATGAATATATATAACATCACATATATATGATACCAACGAGATACATAAATTAAACAAACATTGATAAATAACAAAGATGCCTTTAATAATAATAATAATAATAATAATCTAAAACTGTTTATACAATATAACTAATTAAGATATATCACACTAATTGCCTTTAGGGCATACATCATGTCTAACAATCTCCCGCTTGCACTAGAGCCAATTATCCATGTGCTTCATGCCATACTCGTTAACATGATGGTCATGCTTAACCTGAGTCAATGGCTTTGTTAGCCCATCCGCTAGATTCTGATCCGTTGGGATGTATTCTAAGCTTATATCTTTTCTAGCTACTATCTCTTGAATGAAATGGTATTTTCTAAGTGCATGTCCATTTCTTTGATGAGCAATAGCCCCATTGTTATCGCAACAGATCACTATTGGATTTACAATGCTAGACACCACACCGAGATTACCAATAAATCAATTTAACCAAACATCTTACTTAGCTACTTTTGAAGCAGCTATATACTCATATTTAGTGGTTTAATCAGAAGTCTTATCCTATTTGAAACTTTTCCAAACAACTGCCCCTCCATTTAACATAAACACATATCCTGACTGGGATTTGTAATCATCCTTATCAGGTTGAAAACTCGCATAATTGTATCCCTTCATAGAGAGATAACCTTCTCCATATACTAAATACATATCCTTAGTCCTACGAAAGTACTTAAGGATAATTTTAATGGCCATCTAGTGCTTCTCACCTAGGTCGGATTGAAATCTGCTCATGACGCCTAATGCATGTGAGATGTGAGGCCTAGTGCATACAATAGCATACATGATGGATCCTATTATTGAGACATAGGGTATTCCATTCATGTGTAGTCTCTTTTCTTTTGTTCTCGGATACTTAGATTTAGAAAGGTTAATCCCGTGAGACATTGGGAGATAACCCTTTCTTGACTGCTCAAGGTTAAATATAGCGAAAACCTTTTCTATGTATGTACTTTGAGAAAAACCTAGAAGCCTTCTAGATTTATCTCGGTAGATCTTTATAATAAGCATAAAAGCTGCTTCTCCAAGGTCTTTCATGGAGAGTTTCTTTGACTACCATGACTTCACTATCTAAAGAAAAGGAACATCGGTTCCTTTCAGTATTATGTCATCGACATATAATATAAGGAAAATGATCACACTCCCACTAGCCTTCTTATATATACAGGGCTTATTAGCATTTGACACAAAACCAATTTCTCGGATTATCTCATCAAACCTAATATTCAAACTCCTTGATGCTTTCTTAAATTCGTAAATGGACTTCTACAACTTGCATACCATTGAGCCATCCTTGGATGTGAAACCCTCAGGTTGTGCCATATGCACATCCCTATCAAGATATCCGTTAAGGAACACTATTTTCACATCCATTTGCCAGATCTCATAATCGTAATGAGCGGTGATGGTAAGGAGTATACTGATAGACTTTAGCATGGTCACCGATGAAAAGGTTTCATCATAGTCAATGCCTTCTTTTTTGTTGTAACCTTTTGAAACCAACCTTGCTTTATAGGTAATTACATTATCGTCTATGTCAATTTTCTTCTTGAAAACCCACTTGCATCCTATGGGCTTAATCCCACTTGGAGTATCAATCACTCTCCAAACTTGATTTTCATACATGGAGTCCATCTCTGACTTGATGGTTGTTAACCATTTGTCAGACTCGAAGCTTTCCATTTTCTCCTTGTAAGTCTTGGGCTTATAATCTTTCAAAAGGAAGAGATGTTTATCATTAGTGATGAGAAAACTGTATTGCTCACTAGCGAGTGAAGCCCTACCTGACCTATGCAATGTCGGTGTTATAATAAGTTGTTCCATGCTTACACTTTCTTGTGTAACAAATGTAAGAATAATCAGTTGATTTTCTATTTGATCTTCTTGAGTCCATAACTCAAGATTGATCCCTCTAGCTTTCGCAAGTATATGCTCCTTCTTTAGGAATTGAGCATTTCTAGAAACAAGTTCCTTTTGTTCCTTGGGATTATAAAAGGTATAACCCATAGTCTCCTTAGGGTAACCTATGAATAGACACCTATCAAACCTAGTTACCAACTTATCTGAACTTGGCTTCTTTAAATAAGTAAGTGATAAGTGTGTAATTACACTTATTATCACATTAATTTTATACAATAAACACTGTAGTTTTAGTCATTTTTATTCTTCATATAAAAGATTTCACGTGGTATGTAGTTGTTTTTGATGCAAATGTAGATACTAGGTAAATCTTGGGAGTAAAATGATCAAAAGTGGAATTCTATGAAAAAAGAGTGAAAAAGGTGCAAAAAGATGTGTGGAACTCAAAGATTTGGCTTAGGATCGAAGTTATCGAAGATCGGTGAAGTTACAACAAGATTTCTGAGTAAAACTCAATTCACGGTCGCGATAATCATTCGCGGTTACGACTTGTTTACTTCAGAATCAGAAGTCTTCCAATCAAAGATTCACGGTCGTGACATGTGTATCGCGGTCGCGACATGGAAGGTTTTCTGGTATTATCTTTTTAACTAACAACCGCCAGATAAGCATGATCAACAGCAATCAACCACCATCAATTACCAACGAACAGACGCCTATCAGGAGTCAACCAATCATGAATAGGTGCTTATCCATTGTGGATTATATCAAAGCTTCTCAACCAATCACAATGAAGAGATGCAATCTTTCACCAATGGGCATAACCCTTCGTTTGGATAGACACAACCCTTCAAATTCTATAAATAGGGTTCCAATCCTCTTCAATTTCATGCATTCAAGAAGTGTAGTGGATTAGTGTGGCATAGAGTGTAAAAAGTGAGAGAGAGATACAGTGTGTGTGTAGATAGAGTCGCTACGTTCTTAAGTGTTAGTGAGAAAATATTTAAGTGATTTGAATCCTTTTTTTGATCACTAGATTTCTCTATATTCTCGAGCAATTGTTGTATGAGTGTACTTGCAAATCACTTATCAACAAAATTTTTTGTTCTTCAACATTCGTTTGTTCGATATTCACAAAGAATAGCATCCTAGAGGAGGTTTTGTACTGGCCAAGACCGAATTCAAAGCAGACGCAGGAATTATGGGAATTGATGACTCCCATTAAAGAGTGGTTACTATTTGATCAACTTTAGCTTTCACTTGCATACCTTACTATAAGCGGGCGACATGGAGCGGTGAGACGAGAGCACATGGAATGAGAGGCGAGGTCTGCCGGGGTGTTTGAAAAAGGAGCACCTAGTCAGGGACCCAGGAAAAAAAAGGTTGAAAGAGAGGGTGAAAACAATTTTAGATCGGTTCGAACCCGACTCCACCGTCTCTTAGTGTGGAGTCGCCACCTGGATTAGCTCTTTATAGGAATTAGAGTCCTACGACGCTTAACATCTGGGGGATGGCCCACCAAGACACAGAGATTCGGGTTTGGGATAAGTTTCTTATTTCTCATTGTATCACATTAAATTACATCTACAGAAAACTATGTTCATTTAATTGTGCATATTCGCAGTTAGGTCATTTTTTATTTTAAATGCACGATTCACGTTTTGTAAAATAAACCATCCATAAAGCGGAAAAATAGACCATCCACAAAGCATTAAGTAAATGCGGAAAATAAAATTACAAGGCTTTAAAAAATCGGGGGATGCAACCACCCGCTAACCTATTAATTACATTTCCCAAAAAAATTGAAATTACGATACCCGAAGGAAAATTAAAATCCTAAACATACATCTAATCCTAATCTACCTGCATCGTTAAAGGTTAGCACAGGGGATTACACGTATGTTCGATTTTGAATTTAGCGAGGCCCGTGTGGCTTAAAAAAATTCAATCGCGATATTGTGTTTGTTATTTAAATAAAACCGTTCGTTTTATTAGCAAGTTGGTTGCTCATTTTAATTAATGAAATTGCTCGCATGGTAAATTGGTGAGGGCTGTTATCCGGGAATTTATTTTATTCCCTTCGTGGGGGTGTTCTAACATACATCTTCTTTTATTAAAGAAAAAGATGAAGAAGAATTACAGCAGTTGAAATAAAATAAAATGATAAAAATTCTAGGTTCACAGATTAAATCAGAAGAAGAAATTAAACACTGAAAGCATGAGAATTACAGTTCTAGGAACTCAGAGGCTTACCCTTACGGAATGAATCCACTTCGAAGATATCCGATTGGCCATTGAAAATCCTCTTCGTCCTTTATGTTTCGGTAAAAAAATTATGTAGGATGTCCAAAAAACAATTCATATTGTTCTTGGAAATTAGGTCGTTGTAAAGCTATATTTTATCTGATAATTTTCGAGGTCCTAATAATCGAAAAAGACCCGACTATTTATAGGAAAATCCCGAAAAAAATAAAAAAGGTAAAATTTTCTGGCAAGGGGTCTCGTTGGAAAAAAATTCCGGCGAGGCCCCTCACCGGGACTTTGGCGAGGCTATGTGCCTCGCCAAAACTTTGCAAGGCTTGCCTCGCCGAACCCTTTTTGGCGAGGTTGCCTCGCCCGCCTTTGGCTATGCGGGCCCCCGGATCTGGTTTTCTATCATGTTTTATGTATTTTTGTATTATTTTAATTATCATCTAAATAAAATTAAATAATTTTATTATTATTAAAAACGTCATTTTGAATTTTGAGACGAGAAGGATTCCCATTCGGATGCACAAGGATACTCAAAAATTGTGTAATTTAAGGATAAAATCCCGAAAAAGCCGTCATCATCGAACGCGCGAGTTGGTACAAAATCTCGTTCTCACAGTTACCCCTCTTGTGATAATGGCTGGTTGTATAACCAGTATTATCACACGAAAAGAGCAGAGGGATAGAGAGAATACCTTACTAATGTGGTCGGTGACTTCTTGCTTTTAATTGGTGATAAAATAGGCCTTCCTTTTTGGCACAATGTCTTCGTATGGTTGTCCGTTTCTTTATTCGAAATTCTTAGGTACTTGGTGCCTCTTGTGGGAGTTTACCGTTTCTTTTTACGGTGTCTGTGTCGTAGTCGGCAACCGTTTCATTCTTCGGTTTATAAATGAGGCTGTTTCTTTCTTCAACCATCGAGATAACCATTTCCTTCTTCGATTATGTTTTGAATTTCCTTAAGATGTTGACTTATTTCCTGTAACAAATCAGAAAAAAAATAATGTTAATACATTTGACGATGAATGTTTTAGTTATTTGATTGAGTTTATGTGGAGTAAAAATTTTTGCCCCTTCAATTAAAATATTGAGGAATAAATGAATTAAATGAGTTTGAGGAATATCGGGGCTATCCCATGCATCGTTCCGTAGTGTTGGAAGGCTTTCACTGTAAAATAATAAAATAAATAGATAGGTGGGGCCCACTTATTTTCTTTATAAATATGGCTCCACCTTCTTTATTCTTTCACTTTTCATACTCTTCCTCTCTCTCTAAACACTTTTTCTCTCTCTTCTCTCTAGCAAACATGTTGTCAAAGGTAGTTGGCTGGGGAATCCGCTTCAACCCTAGTCTCACTCCTCATCCTGCTGATGATCCCGGAGTATTTTTTGTTGACATTGACGCAACATTTGGTTTGGCGGCAACCGAAACTCTACTGGGGTTTACCATTACTTCCCCGATAGATACGCTGGATCCTGATTTTCCGACTCAGCCTCACCTTTCTCAGATCGAGGTATTTGTTAAAAAAACTTTTATTTACATTTTTTTTAATGTGATTTTATCCTGTTTAGGAACTAGCTTTGAACTGATCCTTGAACCATGTATTGGAATTTTAATCTAGAAATAATTTAAAAAGGCAAATTTAGGTCCGCCAGAATATTTTTTGGCGGAAACCAAGGAAATCCGGCGAGGGCTTAACCCTCGCCAAATTGTCTGGCGAGGGTCCCTCGAGGGCTCGCCGGATTTTTTTCAGCGACGCATCTCGGGGCCCCGGTTACTCCTTTACGTAATATTTTATTTATTTATTATTTTATTTATTATTTTATTTATTTATTATTTTTTTATTATTATTATGGAAAAGAGATTGAAAAATAATTAAAACTTGGAGCCAAATGTCTTTTGGACCCGATAATTTTTGAAGAAAATCTTTGTCTGAAAGATGATCAGACTCAGATTCTAAATTATTTTAGACCCGAGAATATCTGAGGACTTTTTTTGACAAAAAGATTTGAAAATAAAGTTCGGGACCCAAACGTGTTTTGGATCCAAAATTATTTAAGAGAAATTAAAAGAAAAATTATCTTGGTGTTTTTCTCACTATCCTTGCGTTTAATAACAAAATGCGTATTATTTGATTTCATTTGCAGTCCCCCACTTTTCATCCCACGGGTGGATATACCACTATCTAGGTATGGTACTATCACGCCTCTTCTCACCCCGTGCTTATTCAGGCCATCGAGGCCACCGGTTTTGGTCCTCTAGCGTGATCTTTATGGCCTACATTACTATCGTATGCGATATTGGTTGCGCTTACTCAGAGGTGGCGCGATATTTCACACACCTGCCATTTCTTGATCGGGGATGTTACCATTACTCCCTTTGACATTGTAGCCATCACTAGTTTATCATGGACCGGTACTGTGATTCGATTTGATGCTTTTTTAGAGCGGTTCTTCAAGGCTCCCATCGCTTGTAACCATGTCAAAGACTTGCTCGGTGTTGACCCCAGAGGCCGGGCATTGAGTTATAGCGTGTTGTTTGACTATAGGACGGGCTGACAGTCTGTTTCCGAGGTCGAGATTCCTCTATACATCAGGTCAATTTTTACCACCTTGTTGAGTGTCACATTTTTCCCGGTCTCGAACAGCGATATCAACTGTGGGTTGATTGAGCCGTTAGCGGACTTGGACGGAGTTAGTGGCCTTAACTGGCCACAAGCGATCCTAGTGTAGACTTATTTTTCCCTTGACTTGGCTGTTTGGGGACGCGTATGGGCGCTGCTTTGCTGCCCCATGGTTCTTCAGGTATTGTCTATTTACTTTGTGAATTGTGTTTGTCGATTTTTTGATTGATCAATCTTAATTAACCCATTTATTTTTGTAGGCATGTGCCTTTTTTTATCAGTTCCTTCCTGCCCCGCAATTTGCTGATGCTCTGGAGGATGCTCCGTGTATAACCCGGATTTGTTCATCTTTCGAGGGGGACGTTTTGGATTCTGTTGGCTACTATCAGCATCTTTTCTAGTGGACTCTCGAGCAGGTGATGGACCTTGTTTATATCGATATTATCACCCTTTTTGTCTTTAAATATATTCTGACTTTGTTGTTCTTTCTTTCCAGGTGGAGCGTAACCTCGTGGCGGGGTCTTCCAAGCTATCATATGGTGAGGGAGATCCGGCGAGATGTGGATCACAACCGTTTCATCCTTGAGGGGCCCAGGACCCACAAGTGGTACCTGGGTGAGCATATTCAGTTTTGGCAGATTAAGCCAGTATCCGAGAGGTGCATTCTGCCTGCGCCTCCCACTGGACTATTCTGGCTGCATTTGGTGATCACTGATCCCGATGAGTGGGAGGTGCTCATTGAGGATCATGGCGTGAGGCTCTCAGGACATCGCGGTGACTACGAGGCCTTTATTCGAGAGAGGTTGCTCTTGCTTCACCCGCTAGCTCAGCCCGAGGAGGCGCGTCCCCCTTCTCATGTTAGGGGTCCGAGAGTTGATGTTGGTTTCGGTGTAGGTACTAGCGGCACTAGTGTGGGATACCGGGTATGAAATGTGTTAATTGTTTTATCCATGTTGATCCTGTTTTTTATTATTTATCTGTCTTTGTAAGAATTTGCCCGTAAGAGGGTTCGCGCGCCTGACTTGAATGCCACGATCGGGGATGCTAGTACATTTGCAGGCGTCATAGAGGGGAGGTTTACGATTCCCCTTGACTCTACATTCTACTTGATGGGTTCCATGGGGACCTCACGGTAGGTGCCCCTTCCCCCAAGCTTCCATACATTGGCCTACGACCCTTCCGACACTACTCATGTGAGTTTTAGATTACCAGCGATCTTTGGGGACACCTTGATGTTCATTTAATCACTCCTTTCCTTTTGCAGGTCGTTCGTGAGGAGATGGATCAGGTGGCCCGACATGCTTTTGCATTGAGGGACCTAATGCTTTCGCAGGATGGGGTCACACGGGTGCGTCATTTTTCTTGACCTGTCATATGCGATGCATGAAATGTCATGTTTTTATGTACATGGATGTGATTTTTGAGACATGTTTTATGATTGTAGGATATGACGGCGAGGAGCGCGAAATTCGAGCGACGCTACCAGGAGCTCGACGGTCGCTTTCAATCACTGGATATTAGCCATCAGGGTCTAGATGCTTCCTATCATGGCCTTGAGGCTAGTCACCAGGAGCTGGGAGTCCGTTACTAGAGTTTGGAAGCTAGTCACCAGAGTTTGCAGGCTCAGTATCAAGAGTTGTTACAGTAGAACACCGTGGCAGAGCAAGCTTGAGTAGAAGCGCGAGCATCCAACTTAGGCCTCTACCAGCCTCTTACATTTGATCTCAGTTCCCTGCTTGATGACACAGATGTTCGGATGCTCCTCTCTCCGGAATGGGATGCCGGTTTTCTTCACGCTCCCCAGCCTCCTCCTGTATCCGGTTCAGCGGATGGTGCTCCCGGGAGACTGGGTGTCGAGGACCTTGAGATATCCACCATGTTACCCCGAGATCCGGTGGGTGGAGATAACGCTTAGGCGGCGCATGCTTAGGAGCTCCCTTTTAGCTTTAATTTTAGATTCCTTTTTTTTTTCAAACCGGACTTTTTAGATAACTCCGCTTTGTAGAATCTAAAAAAAACTTCTGATTTATGAAAAGAGAAGGGATTTTGGCCGTTGCGTGCCAGGTCCTCATATGTGGTGTTTATTTTATGAATATGTTTGCTTGTTTGTGAATGTTTTCCGTACACGTATGAATGAATGTTAGTGCTAATGTATGTGGTTAATGTGTGTAGGCAACACCGATCTTAAGGGATTTTCTTTAGCTTTCTTCCTTTTTGATGTCGATCTGTAATGAGTGCCTTAGGGTCTTTCTCTGCACTATTCGAGGACCTGATTGGCGAAGGATTGAGCACTTTGGTATGCGGGGCCTTCAATAACTTGCTTACAGGCCGTGAATACAGCTTTCATTCTTGCTACTTTGGAGTTTTGGGATCCTGCCACTCATGTTTTTCCTTTCACCGACTTCGACCTTTGCCCCTTGGTTGAGGAGTTTCATGCTATCCTGGGGCTCCCTTTTCCAAAGAAGTCGACACCAATCTCCCCCGCAAGACTATCCTTCGCCTTTCCTTCTTTCTAGTTTGGGGGTGAGGATAAACTGAAGGGTTTATGGAACCTGGAGTCCAGTGGGAGCTTTTTATCAACTCCCCCTAATGTTGGTGGATTCCAGGTTGAAGCTGTCCTTGGCTGGTGTGAGATTACACCTAGAACTCATCTAGCTTAGCCTTCGATGGTGACTCTACTTCTTCTGGCGGAGTTTGTTTGCGGGGTTGGAGCGATTGCCCCTTTCCGCTTGATGTCGATCATTAACCCACTCTCTACAGGCCTCTCCTGTAGCTTTAGCCTTGGCTAAGAATCTGATTCACTTAGATGTTACTTCAGTGAATCTGGATTTAGCAAGAGACCATTTTACTCTACTAGAGGTAATTCTCCTTCTTTATCCCTTTCCTTCGTGATTTTCGTTGTTTGTTTAAACAAATGGATTAACGTAGGTATGGTTGTTGGAGAAGCTTCGCTTGACTATTGATCCATGTTTAGGGAAGGCTCGGTACCTCCCTTCGCATTATGGTCCTAGAGGCTTTACTAGGAAGGATAATTGTTCTTTGAGTGAAGGTGCTTGGGTCGAGATTCTAGGCTCCTACCGAGCTTCTGAGATTCGTTGGCTTAGCCCTTGGTTGGAGATTCCGTTCATGGTTATTGACGTCCATGATTCTGGTGTTTTGCTGATGGGGTTGTTTGGCGTCACGTCCTATTCCCCTTCTCATCTGTATAGGCAGTACGGGTATCAATAACGGGTTCCTAGGTCTCTATGCTCAACCCGTTTCCATGACTTCGGTCCTGACACACCTGATGCTATACGGAGGCTTTGTGTACACGCTCGAGTTGTTATGTTGGATTACACTACCTCGGAGACCACAGATACTGACGAATTCTACCTCGGGTGGCTTGGTGAGATCAAGGTTCTTCACGATGTTGATCAGCACTTTATGGTGTCTCGTGAGTGGGAGAGGGATGAAGATGGTTTGGATCCCCTTCCTCATACTTCGAGGAAGCGTGCATGGTGGAATGACTAGCACCCTTAGATCTTATTTACCATTTTTTTCTGACTTGTGTTTTTGCCTTATTCTTGGATTATGAAATTTGGTCAAATTTTATTTACTTGCGATATTCTTTATACACACTATTCATATAAACATAAACATAAATCCTTGCAAACATAACACATTTCATTAAACGACTTTAAAAAGGGTACACATTTTCCAATGATTTGAATCATGCCGCCAGTTAGCTTAGAACAGGTTTTCTAACTCGCGGTCCCTCTATTCCTCACCACGTCCTAATTTTTGCCTGAGCCGCCCTTCGCGGGTTTTCAACTCAGC
>CATIWQ010270713.1:0-27808 GCA_949673415.1 Euphorbia schlechtendalii | reverse complement strand
ATCTCTGTGTCTTGGTGGGCCGTCCCCCGGACGTTAAGCCTCACAGGACTCTAATTCCTGGAAAGAGCTAATCCAGGTGGCGACTCCACACTGAGAGACGGCGGATTCGGGTTCGAACCGATCTTAAACGTTTTCGTCCTTCTCTCTTTCAAACCTTTTTCCTAGGTCCCAGACCCGGTGCTTTTCTTCCTTCCTCTGTTTTCAAAACACACCGGTGGACCGCGCCTATGAACCCCCGTACACTCTCGGCCCACTGCTCCGTGTCGCCCGCTCACACCAGTGCTGCTAGCACCTGCATCAAAACCACCATCAACTCTAGAACCCCTAACATGAGCAGGGGGATGCTTTGCCTCTACTTGGGTTGGCAGGTGTAGTAGGAGTAGCCTCTACAATGAAAGCGTTATAGTCACCACGCAACCCGAAGAGCCTCACACCATAATGCTCAAAGAGAACCTCCTGCTCATCGGGATCAGTGACCACTAAGTGTGCCCAAAATAGTCTGGTGGGAGGCAGAGGCGGAATGCGCCTCTCGGATACTGGCTTAGTCCACCAGAACTGAATATGTTCTCCCAAGTACCACTCACGGGTCTTGGGCCCCTCAAGGATGAAGCAGTTACAATCCACGTCTCGCCGGATCTCCTTCGCCATGTGATAGCTTGGGAGACCCCTCCATGGGTTGCGCTCCACCTAAAAAGAAATAACAACAAACTCAGAATAGGTTTAAAAACAAGAATATGATCACATCCATTGAGATAAGGTCCATTACCTACTCAAGGGTCAACGCACAAAAATGTTGCTAGTAACTGGCAGAATCCAAAAAATCTCCCATGAATGACGAGCAAATCCGCGCCATACACGGGGCTCCCTCCGGGGTGTCAGCAAACTGTGGGGCAGGAAGGAACCGATGATAGAAAGCCCATTACTACAAAATAAAGGGATTAGTTAAGGTTAATCAATTAATAACCGACGTATACAAATCACAAAGTAAGTGAACAATACCTGAAGAACCATGGGGCAGCAACGTAGAGAACGCAAATGACCCTGAACAACTAAGTCAAGGGCAAAATAAGTCTACGCAAAGATCGCCCATGGCCAATAAAGGCCACTAACCCTGTCCAAATCTGCTAGTGGCTTAATCAGCCCATAGTTGATCTCACTATTCAAGACAAGGAAAAATGTGACACTCAACAGGGCGGCAAAAAATGACCGGATGTATAGAGGAACCTTGGCCTCGAAAATAGACTATCGACCCATCTAATAGTCAAACAACATGCCATAACTCAATGCCCAGCCTCTAGGGTCAACACTGAGTAGGGCTTTGATGCAATTACAAGTAGTGGGAGCCTTGAAGAACTGCTCCAAGAAGGTGTCAAACCGGATCATAGTACCAGCCCATGGTAGACCAGTCATCGCTATGATATCATAGGGAGTAATGGTAACCTCCCTGATCGGAAAGTGGAACGTGTACGAAATTTCACACCACCTCTAAGCAAGCGCAATCGATGTAGCATACGGTAATAAGGTAGGCTATAAGGATCTGACCAAGGGACCGAAGTCGAAGGCCTCGATAGCCTGAACAAGCTCAGGGTGAGATGAAGCGTGACGATACCATGCTTGGATTGTAGAATACCCACTAGTAGGACGTAGCGTGGGGGACTACAAAACAAATTAAACGCATTTTGTAATTAAACGCAAAAACGATGAGAAAAACATAAAAAATACTTTCTTTCAATAAGTTTAGTCCAAAACACGTTTGAATCCCCAACTTTATCATTTTCAAATCATTCTTTTTCTTATGTTTCAAAAAAAAAGAGGCTCCGTAGATATTCTCGGGTCTAAAATAAATTTAGAACCCGAGTTCTATTATCTTTTGGACAAATATTTTCTTTAAAGTTTTTTTGGATCCGAAAGATATTTGGACTCTGAGCTTTGATTATTTTCTAATCTCTTTTCCATAAAAAAATAAAAAAAACAAAAAAAAAGAGAAAAACGGCGAGCCCCCGATGCCGCGCCAGGCATCTTTGGCGAGGGACCCGGAGGACCCTCGCCAGGCGGTTTTGCGAGGGTCAGACCCTCACTGAATTTCCTTGTTTCCACCGGAAAAATTTCTAGCAAAACTGATTTGTTTTTAAGGATAAAATTCCACGACATGATTTAAGGATCGGTTCCAATCTAGTTCCTAAATAGGAAAAATTGCACTAAAAATGATAAATAAGAATGATATAAGCAAATACCTCGTTCTGGGAAAGGTGAGGCTGAGCTGAAAAATCAGGATCCAATGTCTCTATAGGGGAAGTAATTGTAAACCCCAACATAGTGTCGCTCGCTGCCAAACCATATGCGGTGTCAATATCGATGGAAAATACACTAGGATCATCGGTAGGTTGAGGAATGAGGTTAGAGGTAAGATGGAGTGCCCTACCAGCAACCTTCGACAGCATGATTTCTAGAGAGAGGGGAGAGTGAGAGTGTTTTAGAGAGATGAAGAATATGAAAAAAGAAAAAATAAAGGAAGGAGAGCCCTATTTATAAAGAAAATAAATGGGCCCCACCTATTTATTTTTTATTTGCCAATGGTAGCCTCCTAATACTACGGAACGATGCACGGGACATCCCCAATATCCCTCAAACTCATTTAATTCATTTATTCCTCGATGTTTTAATTTTTGATTGAATGGGAAAAAATTTTTGCTCTGCATAAACTCAATCAAATAATTAAAATATTCATCATGAAATATTAATCAACATTATCTTCTTGATTTGACATAGAAAACAAGCCAAAATCCTACTAAGAAAATTCAAGATCGCATTTAGGCATCAATCTCCAATTATTCCAAGGGGCACACAATGACCTCGATCGAAGAATGAAACGGTTACCACTAATGGGATGCTATAGAAAGAAATGGTCGACCCGCACAAAGGGGCATAAAGTACCAAGGGATTCCAAAGAAAGAAACGGACAACTTTATGAAGACACAGCGCCAAGAAGGAAGGCATATTTTATCAATTGAGAACAGGAAATCACCAACCACATCGGTCAGGTATTCTCTCTATCCCTTCGCTCTTTTCATGTGATAACACTAGTTATACAACCAGCAATTATCACACGAGGGGCAACTGTGAGCACGGGATTTTGTACCAGCTAGCACGTTCGATGATGACGGCTTTATCGGGAGTTTATCCTTGAATCACACAATTTTCGAGTAATCTGACGTATCCAAATGGGAATCCTCCTTGTCTCTAATTCAGAAGGATGTTTTAGATAAAATTATTTAATTTTATTCAGAAATTAATTAACTAAATAAAAAATGCAAAAAATACAAAAAAATAAAAAATAAAAAATATTAATTAAAAAATATGAAAATAAAAGAAACATTCGAAACAAAAACCCAGGGGGACTGAATCCAGGGCCGGCCTTATTGGTGAGAACCTCGCCAAGAGCCAGGCGAGGCCTCGCCAAGATTGTTGGCGATGCAAGCCTCGCCAAGGACACGACGAGGAGCCTCGCCAGGCTTTTCTGCCGGAAAATCTTTCCATGTTTTTATTTTTCAAGATTTTCCTATAAATAGTGGGGTCTTTTTCGATTAACAGGGGCCCAAAAATTATCAAATAAAAAAATAGCTTTGGAACAACTTTAATTTCTAAGAAGCAAAACGAACATTTTTGGACTTTTACTACAACCTTTTCACCTAAACTAAAGGACGAGGAGGATTTCTCAAGGATCGATCTGACATCTTCGAAGTAGATCCGTTCAGTAAGGGTAAGCCTCTGAGTTCCTAGAACTGCAATTCTCGTTCTTTTAGTGTTTAATTTCTTCTTCTGATTCAATATATGAACCTAGGATTTTAATTACTTTTATTTTATTTCAATTGTTGTAATTCCTCTTCATCTATTTTTCTTTATTAAAAGAAGATGTATGTTAGAACACCCCCACGACGGGAATAAAACAAATTCCGGGATAACAGCCCTCATCGATTTACCATGCGAGCAATTTCATTAATTAAAATGAGCAACCAACGTGCTAATAAAATGAACTGTTTTATTTAAATAACAAACACAATATCGCGATTGATTTTTTAGGCCACACGGGCCTCGCTAAATTCAAAATCGAACAGACATGTTATCCCCTGTGCTAACCTTTGTGGATGCAGTTAGATTAGGATCAGATGTATGTTTAGGATTTTAATTTTCCTTCAGGTATCGCAATTTCAATTTTTTTGGGAAATGTAATTAATTGGTTAGCGAGCAGTTGCATCCTCTGATTTTTGAAAGCCTTGTAATTTTATTTTTCGCATTTACTTAATGCATTGTGGATGGTTTATTTTTCCGCTTTATGGATGGTTTATTTTACAAAACTTGAATCATGCATTTAAAATAAAACATGACCTAAGTGCGAATATGCACGATTAAAAGAACACAGTTTTTGTAGATGTAATTTAATGTGATCCAATGAGAAATAAGCAACTTATCTCGGACCCAAATCTCTGTATCTTAGTGGGCCATCCCCCAGACGTTAAGCCTCACAAGACTCTAATTCCTAGAAAGAGCTAATCTAGGTGGCGACTCCACACTAAGAGACGGTAAATTCAAGTTCGAACCAATCTAAAACATTTTCACTTTTCTCTTTTAACCTTTTTTACCGAGTCCCCCGACCCGCTCCTTCATTTTTCAAACACCCCGGTGGACTGCGCATACGAAATTGCGCCCTCTCGGCCCACCGCTCCATGTCGCCCGCTCACACTTTCGTGGACAAGTCCACCAATTCCTGAGTCGGTAGCACATGACTTACTACTCCATCTAACTTGGCATCAGTTTTGAGAGTAGGGAATTGCTTCCTTACTAGCTCTCTAATATGAGCCAAGATGGCTGAATCATCCAAGTCCTCTTGGATTGTCATACTATTGGAGGGAGAAGCTTCGTTGGATGTAAAAGTTGCCTTAGCCTCTTCCTCACTTGCTTTTCCATGTTGAGCGAAGTTCTTAGCTTCTGGAACTTCCCTGATCTAAGGGATAAGAGGGATTGAGGATAGTTGTGAAGAATTGTTTGGTTTGTAGTTTTGTACATTTGACGAAGTGGGGTTAGATTTAGGTTTTACAGGAGAAGGGATTCATTGTGGTTTTAAAGTTTGGTTGAGGAGAAGAAGCAAGAGGAGAGAAAGAATCTACAGGTTTGATAAGAGATGAAGGAGTATAGTCAATTATAGATTGTTGAGATTGAGGAAGAGAATTTGTAGGAGTTGAAATTGTAGGATTTACAAGAGAAGAAGGGTTAGGATGTATAGAAGAAATAGGGGAAGGATTTAAAGATACATGGGGGTTGGCTGTTTAACCCAAGGATGGGTCAGCCTCAGGTAACTCAGCTTGAGTAGGAAGGTGGGGATTTGGCTTAGGATTCTTGAATTAGAAAGACTGGACTCTTCCTGATCGATGATCTCCACATCATCTGCAACCTCCTCATCGCTGCTCACCACCTGAACATTGCACTTTACTAGTTGAGTAGTGGTGGTATGCTTACGTTAAGTGCCCTTAGCTTTAGCCAAAATTTCTTCCACATGGGTTAAAATCTTAAATTTTTTAGATTTAAGGTCCTCTTTGCCTTTCTTAGATTTCCCTTGGTCTACATCCTCCTTGGTTGCCTCAATCTTGCGGTTACGCTAAAGCAGGGATTCCTCTTTGTTCCCTTACATCCTTAGCTTCCTCAACCTTATGTTGAGCTTCCTCAGCCTTTTGTTTTTCCTCAACCTTCTTCTAAGCATGAGTCTTTAACTTTTAGGGCTTTCTTTTCTTGGTTAAGGGATGGGCAGGTGTGACTCTTGACCTTTCTTTTTGTAGGCTCGCTCTAACTTTTTGAGAGCTAGCTTTAGCTTTGGGATATGAAGTGGAAGTAATTGTAGGGATTTTCTCTAGCTGAGCAGTTAGAGGCACATCTTCCATGATTTCTTCAATAGAACCTTTAAATTCCACTTCAAATGCATCTTCATCATCCTTCAACATAGCCTTTGGGAAGATAATAGTTGGTTCTGCTCAAGCCTTCTTCAGCTTTAGATCCTAAGCCTTAGTAGAGTGGGTGTGAACCTACTTATTCCTCAACTTGTTGAAGTAGACCATATCTAGAACTTTCTTAACTGGAATTACTATCTCCCTTGGCCCATCTAGAAATGGAGCTATGTCCAGCCTCACTACCTTCATAAGAGCGATGATGACGTAACCGTAATGGTAGACGGTAGTAACTTTGATCAAGTGATGCATAAGCAACACTAGCTATTTGAGTTGATTTCCTTCTACCATATGGTAGACCACACAGCTCTCAAAGTGGGTGCAGCTACTGAGTGACCCGGTTTTAGGCAAAAGAATCTTCACGAGCAGCTCATGATAAGTTGTCGCCTCTCAGCTCATTCTCGATGATGCAATTTCATAAGACCCATAAAATGCTAGAAGTTCCTAATCTATTAGGACAACCACTTTCTCCTCATCCCCAGTCCTCCTCAGCTTCGTGCCTTTCAAAGGCATCTTGAGAATAAAGACACCAAATCAGAGCAAATCAAGTATGAGACATTGTTGAATTCCACCATGAGAACATCATCATAGCCTTGGATGGTGTAGAGAGTGGTATTGAAATCCTTAATTAGGCTCTTGATGGCAAGGCCTTCAAGAAGAAGGAACTGGCTGAGATTTTTCTACTTAATTACTTTGTACATGCACCTATTGAGAAGAAAACTCTCATAGTTGACATCATAAACTGGTCCAAAATCTAGATCCTCAGCCCACTTGACTTTAGTGAAAATGGTTCCAAAGGATAACATGATTCTCTACAAAAGAGAAGATTAATATCAACATTGAGATTAACACTTGATTAACTAACTTAGTAAAATGGTGAGTTTAGCAATTAGACGGTTCCAATTCAAAATTAGCCTTTGGATAAAGTGGCTTTTTGATTTTGTAACCACGAAACTGAATCTCACAATATTACTTTAAAATGTAGACGGTGTTAAGTATTTGTTATCTCTTTCGGCTGAGTTAAGAATTGATCTTCAAAACTTAGCCAAAATCTTGATTTTTCTTCATATGGGGTTTGCCATTCCAATAAGCTCCCTTAGAACATTGAGCTGCTCCTTGGGTAAAGGATTGGTGAATATGCCAGCTCCCCATTGTCAAACTGGAGTATGTTCCTTTGAAGGAACATACTCTAGTTTGACAACTCCCCTTAGCACATGATCCCTTATGAAGTGATGCCTAATATTGACATGCTTCATCTTGCCATGTTGAATTGGATTCTTAGATAGGTCAATTGTGCTTTTGTTATCACAAATAACTTCAAGACACTTTAACTTCATACCTTAATCTTCTAGTTGTTGCTCAATCCATAGCAGTTGTGCTACACAACTTCATGCCACCATGTAGTAAGTGCAACAAAAGTTTTCTTTTTTTATACTATAAGACAAGGCATTCTCCAAGGAAATGGCATCCTCTTGTGTTGCTTTTCATGTTGAGCTTGTCTCTTCCATAGTCAACATCTGTGAATCCTCTTGGAGTAAAATCTTAGCTGTTGGGATACCACGGACCTCTCAAGAGAACCTCGCAAATAATGGAGATTTTTTTTAGCATGGGTCAGCTTGATAACGTGAAAAGTAGCACACAACATACTGAATGTCTTGCCTACTAGTTGTTAGATAAAGAAGAGGACTGATAATTCCTCTGTAGAACTTGTTGTATATTGGTTTACCAGCTTCATCCTTACTTAAGATAGTATTAGTGGACATTGGCTTTGAATGTTCCATATCAAACTTCTTCAGAACTTCTTTGGCATCAAGAGAACATTGCAAATAACATAGAATTTTCTTAATAGCTACTAAGTGAAATTCTTTGGGGTCAGATTCATAACGTGCGTAGTAGCACACAACATAGTGAATGTCTGGACTACTATCTATTAGATAAAGAAGAGAATCAATAACTCCTCTGTAGAACTTGATGTCTACTAGTTTACAAGCTTCATCCTTACTTAAGATAGTATTAGTGGCCACGGGAGTGGACATTACCTTTGAATGTTCTATATCTTCTTTAGAGCTTCTTTGACATATTTAGATTGATTAATGAAGATTCCATCTACCCTATGCTTGATTTGAAGTTAAAGAAAATAATTGAGCTCTCCCATCATAAACATATCAAATTTTCTCTTTCTTCTACTTGTTGAAATCCTTGCATAGCTTCTCATTAGTTTCTCCAAAAATAAGATCATCAACATAAATTTGGTTTACCATCACATCTTCTTTTCTTAGTCGGATAAATAGAATTGTAATTGCTTTCCCTCTTTCATAGCCTTTGCTAATTAGGAAATTGGTCAACTGATCGCAAGGTTTTGACTCTACTAATTCTGATGCCTTATATTCTGTAATGATGCCAAAAACCTTGTTCCTCACTTTTTTATAGATAAGATAAGAGTTCAAAATACGAACAGGTGTTATCAATACCGCTTATCAAATAGAAAAATGGTGACCACTACAAGTATACAATTTCGATGTAGTTTTAAAAGATACCAATCCCACAGGGAAGGAATTCGGTTCTAAGGACTAACTAGAGTTACTGAACAAAAGAAAATATGATAATTTATATTAGAGGTTTGGATTGGTAGATAGATGAATGGATAGATGCATATAAAAATTAGAAAAGATGCAAATTATATAGATATTCCCTAAGAACAAGTATAGTAGAGAAAAATATGCAAAATCATCAAGAATACTTCGTACAATAGACAGCTTTAACAAACACAGTTCTAGATGCCAAAATATTCAATAATTCACCCCAGAGAAACACATGAAATGACTTTTCTAAATCTAGGGTAAACAAATTATGACACTTATAAGAACCTGGATAACATTAATACTATGCTTAGTACGGGTCGCTCTCACATAGCATATTTAGCAAGTTACCACTCCAAAAATGTTAGCTCACTGAACAGCGTTATAATCACAGAGCCAGTGATTATACACAATCTTGTTAACCCGAAATCACTCTTAAAGTTAACTCGAAAGCATATAACTTGATGAATATAAATGATGCAAAACGAAATACTCGTTACGACACATAGACATATCATAAACTTCAAAATAGAAAGTATAAGCAAGAAACAAAGTAAAGTTCTAAGGTATGCAAGTGAAAGCTAAAGTTGATCAAACCATATCCACTCTTTAATGGGAGTCATCAATTCCTGTAATTCCTGCATCTACTTTGAATCCGATCTTGACTCGTACAGAACCTCCGCTAAGATGCTATTCTTTGTGAATATGGAATAAATGAATGTTGAAGAACGAAAACTTTTATTGATAAGTGCTTTGCAATTACCCTCATACAACAATCGCTCGAATTTGGGGAGAAATCTAGTGACCGAAATAAGAATCGAATCAGTTAAACATTTTTCTCACTAACACTTTGAACTAGTGAAATCTATACAATTTCTACTCTCTATCTATGCACTACTTTTCCACACAAAAGGCCCCAAAAAATTGGTGTGATTTGAACCATATTTATAGAGTGCAAGGGTTGCATCTATCCATACGAAGAGTCATGTCCATTGGCGAAGGATTGCATCACTTCATTGTGATTGGATGCAAAGTCTTATCCTTATCCACAATGGATAGGCACCTTTTCATGATTGTTTAATTTCCAAAAGGTGTCTTTTCATCTGGTAGTTGATGGCGGTTGATGGTGGCTGATCGTTTTTATCCAGCGGTTGGTAGTTGAAAAGATATAACCAATAACTGTCACATGTCGTGATTGCGAATCACATGTCACGATCATGAACATTGGTTGGTAGTTTTCTGTTTATGAAGAGTGACAAATTGCGATAGCGAATAGGTGTCACGATCATGAATTGTGATTTCCTTAATGATTCTTCTTTGCAACTTTGCCTATCTTTGATAGCTTTGATCCTAAACCGAATCGCTATGTTCCATGCATCCTTTTGCACCATTTTCACTTTGTTTACATAGAATTCCACTTTTGAACATTTCACATAAAATCTTTTATATGAAGTATAAAATGACTCAAAACCATATCATTTTATGATTGAAAATATCAAGATAATAAGCGTGATTATACACTTATCATCAACCTCTCATATCAAGCTCTTAGAGCTTACGTCAATCCATAGAGAGCTTTCTTCAATTTGAAGATATGCTTAGGATTCTTTGGATCTTCAAAGACTAGAGGCTGTCAGACATAAACTTCCTCTTGAATGAATCCATTAAGGAATGCGCTTTTAACATCCATTTGAAATAATTTGAAGTTCATATGGGATGCTAGAGCACACAAGATTTGAATTGCTTCAAGCTGAGCTACAGCAGCATAAGTTTCATCATAATCGATACTTTCTTGTTGATTATAGCCTTGAGAAACAAGCCTGGCCTTGTTCTTCACAACAACTCAATCTTTATCAAGCTTATTCATGAAAACACATTTAGTGTCGATGATTGATTTTCCTTTTGGCTTTGAAACTAGATCCAAACATCATTGCTCTTGAACTAATCCAACTCCTCCTCCATTGCGTTCATCCAATAATCATCTCCTTCTACATCTTCGAACTTCTTAGCTGAATGGCTCATTATCCTATTGAGCTGACCTCGCCTCATTAGTAGATTATGAATATTATTAACAATGCTTTTGAGCGGATGGTTATGTTGAGTTCTAATCTCACTTAGTAGACTCATATCTATAGCTAGAGGATGTGTCATAGGTTGTTGAGGCTGAGGTTGATCTTCTCCTTCATTAAATTTGATAGAAAGATCATTATCTTCTTTGACTTCCTCAACTTCAGGTTCTTGTGTTGGGTTGGGAATGATAGAGAGTGGCATGCTAAGTGGATTCTCTTGCTGGTTTACTTCTTCATCTTCACTAGATGGGCATTTATCTTCATTGTTAGTTTCATTGAAATCCACATGCATAGACTACTCTAATAGGCCGGTTCTTTTGGCATATATTCTATATGCCTTGCTATTATTTGTATATCCAAGAAAGATACCTTCATGAGCCTATGGATCAAACTTACCTATCTACTTTTTGGTGTTATGAATAAAACACCTATAACCAAATGATCTGAGATGGCCTATCTTAGGCTTGCACCCTCACCAAAGCTCATAGGGTGTCTTCTCAAGAATTGGACTAATTGAAAGCTGATTCAAGATATAATAGGCTATGTTAACAACTTCTCTTTAAAAATACTTTGGTATATTTTTATCACTCAACATGGATTGAGCCATGTCAACTATGGTTCTATTCTTCCTTTCTATAACCCCATTTTTTTAGAATTATAAGGAGTAGAAAAGTTATGATCACTACCATGTGCTAAATAAAAATCTTTGAACTGGAAATTCTTGAATTCATGTCCATGATCACTTCAAATTCTACTGATTTTAGTACCTGTTTTGGTCATTATCTGATTATTGAGTTTGACAAAAAGATTCATAAGTTTCTTCTTTGCTGCTCAAAAACACTACCTAAGTGAATCTAGTGAAGTCATCCACAACCACCTATAAAAATCTCTTACCAGCCATGCTCATAGGCTGAACCAGGTCGAAAAGATCTAGGTAGAGGAGCTCCATCGGTCACTTAGCTATTATGGTGTTAATTGATACCAATTATTTCATAACTTGCTTACCGAGCTGGCAAGCTGAGGAAAGTTTATCCTTCTCAAAGTTGATACTAGGTAAACCCACAAATAGTTGATTTTTGTCCAGTTTGGATAGAATGTTCATATTTATAAGGCCCAATCTTCTGTGCTAAAGCCACAAAGTATCATCTTTAGATACAAGACAAATTTTAGTCGAGCTCGGTGATAAATCAATCATATACACATTATTGATTCTAGGAGCAAAGAGTATAGTTGAGTCAGTCTTATGATCAATAACTAAGCAACTTGCTAAGTCAAAGTAACCAATCTACCTTTGTCACAAAGCTAGGCTATAGTAAGAAAGTTAAACTTGAGTCCTTTGATGAGAGAAGATCACCATCAATGCCACAACCCGCAATCTTTCCCTTTTGGGTTATCTCTGAATCTAACACTTCCATTTCTTTTGCGCTCCAATGAGATGAACAAACTTTCATCTCCCATCATATGCCTAGAGCATCTGTTATCCAAATACAACATTCCAAAGTCATCAGCAGATCTTATGTTCATCTGAAAAACAATTATGTTTTCTTCAGTACCCATGCTTTTTATCTATGTCCTCTCTTGTTAGAAGTGCTTAAGTTAGTCCAATCGTACTCATCATAATAACCAATTTTATGCCTATAGAGAAGAACTATAGCATGTCTAGCTTTGCCACAAAAGCCACATACCACTTTTGCTTAGGGTTGGCTCACTTTATTCTTTTTAGAGGAATTCTTCCTCTTAGAATTGCGAGTTTGGTTACTCGAAGTTTGACTATTGGCTGGCAGAGGAACTAGTTTCTTCTTTAAAGATTTTATCTCAGCAGTCAACTCATTTAATTACTTAGTGAGCTTGTTATTTTAACATTCATGATACATGGCTTTTTCTTGAAGAAAGCGGATATGAAGAGATAAGAAAGCTATAGTATCTTCCTAATCTTTACTTCTCCTCACTAGCTCCTTGATGTTTTTCCCTGACTTATTAGTAAGCTTCATAACATCAAAGAGCACCTGGGCAAACTCTTCAACAGATAAATGGATTTCAGAATGTACCTTATCTTGCGAGTTCTTCCCATTGTAATGCTCGACTTTAGAGTTAATAGCAGATTGGTTTCTCTTAGAAGTAGATGTTAAGCTCCCACCCCTTTCATTCTCTATCGCCATTAAGCAGAGGTTGGTGGAGTCGATTGCTTCTTCATTTGAGGATGAAGATTCTTCATAATCACTCCTATGGTAGCAAGTGCCTCTTTCTTCTCTACGAACCTCTTCTTATATCTGTCCTTCTTAGTCTTTGCACAAGATGATTGAATATGGCCTTTTTCACCACACCAAAAGTATTTAATGTGTTTTTTGTGTTCCTTCTTGTGTCCTTCCTTAGCTCCACGTCGGTGCTGAGTTAACTTGTTTTTAGTGGGAAACTTCTTCTTGTTGAACTTCCCATCCTTCTTCATGAAATGTTTGAAACGCCTAGTCAGAAGGTCTATTTGCTCATTAGAATCACAACTGGTGGATTCATCAGATGAATTGGCTTTTAAGATAGTGGCTTTTCCCTCTCTCTCCTTGCCTCTACTCCCTTTTGAATCATCTGTATATTTCCTCAGGAACATTTCATGAGTCAGCAAGGTGCCTATGAGCACATCATAGCTAGAGGTTTTCAAATCATGAGCCTCTTCGAACACGCTCTTTTTGGCATCCCACTCAATAGTGAGAACTTGGAGGATCTTCTTCACCAGCTCTTTTTTGGTGAACTCCTTGCCCAATCTCTTTAATTCATTAACAATGTTAATGAATCTTGTATTCATGGATTGAATACCCTTGCTAGTGCACATCTGAATAGCTCATACTCCCTAAGCATGAGGTTAATCTTAGACTCTTTGACCTTGTTATCTCCTCCTAAGTAATCTCTAACTTCCTCCATATTTCTTGCACTGTCTCACAGCTTGAGACCTTGTTAAATTCTGTAAGATCTAGGGCACAATGTAAGTAGTTAATGGTTGCCGCATTCTCTTTGAGAAGCTTTAGGTTAGCGTCATCATAATCTTCTGGATTAACTAGGACTCAGTCCCCATTCTAAATAATAGTTTGTATGCTCTATAGCTAGCCGTGCTTACATGTTTTGCGACTGCATGAAGTTTTTCATTCTATTTTTTAAAAATGTATAATGATTACCATCAAATAGAGGTGGCCTATTTACAAATATTCCTTCCTTTAGAAGTACCGTTTGACTTGACCAAGAGCTATAGCTGCTATAAGCCATTTATAGATTTTAACTCAAAGAATGTGAGTCTATAAGCTAGGCACTTACTTTCATACCACTTGTTGATCCTAAATGGCTTAGTATAAATAATAGAGGGGGTGAATGCTTTACTCGGTTCTTTTTAAGATTTATAAAAGTTCTTTTCCAAGTTCAATTCTTAGATGCATGCTGAGTTAAATGTGTTGAGCTGATTCTAAAAAATATAAACTACTCAGCTTCACTGGAACAGTTTATCTTCAATCATTACTGACTCAACTCAAATTAGTTTTTCAAGCAAGACTTGTAAAATAGCGAGGATAATGGATGAGAGGAGTGCAATGAAGATAAGAGAATAAGGTTAGAAATATAACACCTGATATTTTATACAAGTTCAGTCCCTAGCCTTCCTCTAGTCCCCGGATTCCTTTCCGAGCTTTAATCCACTAGAGTTTTCCTTCCTTTGATAGAGAAGCCTTTACAACGGGTATACAAGATTATAGAAAGTAGCTTTCTTTTTAACTACCATTCAATCAAGAGTTTGTGTACCCTTCCCAAACTGTCACTCAAATTTCATAATGAAATTGCAAATAGAGGATTTAGACTTATAAAATGTTGAATCCTTTACAATGGTAAATCAAAAAGTTATATCTACTATTTAATCAAGATAATAATTGAACATGCAAACATTGCAAGACAAAATTACAAAACATAAAATTAACCTAAGGATCTCCTAAGCATGCCATGATTGATACATTCTAAGTTAAAAGGTTCCATAGACGCTTATAGGTTTATAAAAATTAGAAAAGAAACCTAGCATTTAAGTTTAGAACATTACCAATTGATGCATGCTTTCTCTTTCTTTGGTTGCGTTGTTCCCTTAGAGCAATTCGGCAGAACTTCATTAGCACGAGCCTCCAATCTAGGATAGCCTCTATGATTGATCCACATGGATCATCATCGACCAAAATCTCGTTGAGGAAGAACCCATTTGTGGACAACAGCTACTAGACCGCTAAAAGACCAACCAGAATATATAAACTGAGATAGTTAACTTTAATTAGAAAGATCCTTCAAAAGAATTCTTTATTGTTTGGAGAAACCCGTGAAGGATCTCGCACAACGAATGAAGAAGGAGATGTCAAACTCAGAGAGAAAAGCTGAGCTAAAGTATGAAATAAAGAAGAGCTGGAGGCCTATATATAGGGGAAAAGGGGGAGTGTTTGCCTCCCCTTCAAACACATAGTGGGATGGGAATATTCCCCTCCCACTTAGAGGGTTAGCTGCGAGGGTCACTTGGACCCGTGGGCTAACCCATGGATCCTTCACAAAAGCTCGTGGGGCTACCGCATAGGTCCCACTCTGAACATCTCGTGTTCGTTTGGGCCCACTCGTAATAAGAAAAATTCCCTTGCTCCGCTCTGTGCTATTTTTCCCATATCTTTATTCCCTTTAATTATTAATTTGGTCTAACTAAATAATAATTCTTCTAATGAATTTGACAACCAGATATTCTTGGTATAGAACTAGTCTATTGGTTCTTTACTTAGTATTATAAAGACCCAAAGTGTGTGACCTCATAGGATCCCAAAGTTTTGAGCTGCTAGAGATTAACCTAAGCATGGCCTCCCATTTGGGAACCTTTAGGCTTACTGTTCCAAATCGATATGGAACTCGATAGCTCTAGACGATCGAATAGGGTTTCTAGAAAAGGCATATGATCCCTTGATACATGGAACATCACGTGCTTGTGACTGCAGTAGTAACCAATACAATACACTCCTTTTATTAGGTTAAGTACCATCCAGTTTATTGAGCTCAAATTAAGCGCCAGCTCATGTAATTGTGGTAGTAATCCTGGTATTAGACTTGTTCACAAAGAACACCACTCGGCCATCATGTATCAAGATTAACTAGAAATACATTCTATCAATCTTATACTTTGATCAGAGGTTTATAGGTGTTTCACTTCAATAAGGGGCCTTAAGGCACATCTCCCACTATATCACTCTATCAGGAGCGATGGATCCCATCTTGACTACTCAGCTTACCAACATATGATTATCCCCGTAATCACCTATATCATCCTGATCACCATGGTATGAATAATTATGACCCAAAATATAGCAACTCCTATATAAGGTAACCAATATCTTAGGTCTAAGGATACTTATACTGCTACTGCAATAAAACATGACACCAACACATGGATATAGTTATTTTCGAGTGTCTATCTTTTAGCGGTTTCCAATGTATTACCCGAATGCATTCATGTGTAACCTCAAGGTACCACCTTGAGCTCGTGAGATCGGTTACTTGGATTTAATCCAAGGAGTAAGCCTACACATGCTAGTTTATCCGTTCCATTGATGTCCAGTCTTAATGAAACTATAACTAGGGATATTTAGACTATTCATAGTAACATGTATGTGCAGTTCTCACACCACATAGCTCCCACTATGTCCTTGCACTTTGACGCTATGAAGTAGTCATGGATATTATCTCATCAATGCACATATAAATATTTAATACTATACATATATGATACAAGCGAGATACATAAATAAGTAGAAAGCACTAATAAGCAATAAAGATGCCTTAATTATTATTAATAATAATCTGAAACCATTTGTACATTATAGCTAATAAAGATATATAGCCCTAATTGCATCTAGGGCATACATCATATCTAACAATCTCCAACTTGCACTAGAGCTAATTACCCATGTGCTTCATACCATACTCGTTAACATGCTGGTCATGTGTAACTTGAGTCAATGGCTTAGTTAGCACATCCACTAGATTTTGATTCATTGGGATGTATTCTAAATCAATATCTTTCCTGATTACCATCTCCATAATGAGATAGTACTTTCTAAGTACCTGTTTGTTTCTATGAAGAGACTGTGGTTCCTTTGCTTGAGCAATAGCCCCATTGTTATCGCTATAGATCGCTATCGGATTTACAATGCTTGACACCACACCGATATCATAAATAAATCCCTTAAGTCAAACGGCTTGCTTAGCTACTTCTGAAGCAGCTAAATACTTAGATTCTGGGTTAAATCGACAATCGTATTCTGTTTGAAAATTTTCCAAACAACTGCCCCTCCGTTTAATATAAACACATACCCTGACTTTGACTTATAATCATCCTTGTCAAACTGTAAAATCACGTTGGTGTATCCCTTCAAAGTGAGATCACCTTCTCCATATACTAAAAACATATCCTTAGTCCTATGTAAGTACTTAAGGATAGTTTTATCGACCATCTAGTGTTTCTCACCTAGGTCAGATTGAAATCTTCTCGTGATGCTCAAAGCATGTGAGACGTTAGGTCGAGTGCATACCATAGCATACATAATGGAACCTATCACTAAAGCATAGGGTATTCCATTCATGTGTAGTCTCTCTTCTTACGTTCTTTGACGCTCAAATTTAGAAACATTAATCCCGTGAGACATTGGGAGATAACCTTTTCTTGACAGCTCAAGGTTAAATCTAGCCAAAACCTTGTCTATCTATGTACTTTACGAAAGACCTAGCAGCCTTTTGGATCTATCTTGGTAGATCTTTATATAAAGTAGAAAAAGCTGCTTCTCCAAGGTGTTTCATGGAGATCTTCTTTGACAACCAAGACTTAACTATCTGAAGAAAAAGAATATCATTTCCTACTAGTAATATGTCATCGACATATAATACATGGAGAACAATCGCACTCCCACTAACCTTCTTATATACATAGGGCTCATTAGCATTTGACACAAAACAAATTTCTTAGATTGTCTCATCAAACCTAATATTCAAACTCCTTAATGCTTGTTTAAGTCCGTAAATGGACTTCTACAACTTGCATACTTTTGGGTAATCCTTGGATGTAAAACCTCCGGGTTGTGCCATAAACACATCCTTGTCTAGATTCCCATTAAGGAATGTTGTCTTCACATCCATCTGTGAAATCTCATAATCATATTGAGCGGTGGTGGCAAGGAGAATCTTTAATAGACTTAAGCATGGCCACCGGTGAAAAGGTTTCATCATAGTTAATGCCTTCTTTTTTACTATACCCTTTTGCAACCAGCATTGCTTTATAGGTAACTATATTATCGTCCATGCTAGTTTTATTCTTGAAAACCCACTTACATCGTATGGGCCTAATCCCACTTGGAGCATTGTGAGCACGGTATTTGTACCAGGTCGGGTTTTCGATGATGACGTCTTTTCAGGATTTTATCCTTGAATTACACAATTATCGATTGCCCAGACACCTTCAAATGAGAGTGTTCCTCATCTCTAAATTTAAAAGGACTATTAATAAAATTAATTAATTTTTCTTCTATTTCAAAAAATTAATTAAAAATACATGGAAAATAAAAAAAATACGAAAAAATCGCAATATACAGGAATCGGGGATCTGCCTTGCCAAAAAGTCTAGCGAGACCCGCCAGAATTTCTATCGAGCCTCACCGAAATTTATTGCCTTTTTTGTATTTTCGAGATTTTCCCCCATAAATATTTGGCAAATTTCGATAATCGCTATCAGAAATTTTCAGAGAAAAATATAGCTTCTAGAACTGCAACTGATTTCTAGAATTAAGCAAGTATTTTTTGAATTTACACTACATTTTCAACAACAAAAACTAAAAGATGATGAGGACTACTTTCTAAGGTCGAGCGGGTATTTTCGAAGTGGATTCGCTCCTTAAGGGTAAGCCTTTTAGTTTCTAGAACTGCTGATTCCATGCTCAGTGTTTGCTATTCTTCTTCTGATTTTATCTATGGACCTAGAATTTTTATTATTTTATTTTATTCAAAATTTTTTAATTTTCTTTCTTCATCTGTAATTTCTTTATTAATGGAGATACATGCTAGGATACCCCCACGAAGGGAATAAAAATATATTCCTAGATAACAACCCTCACTATTTTACTATGCGAGCAATTTCATTAATTAAAACGAGTAACCAACATGTTAATAAAATGAATTATTTTATTTCAGATAACAAATCCATCACCATGATTCTTCAATAGGCCACACGGGTCTCGCTAAAGCTAAAATCGAGCATACGTGTAATATTTTGTAATATACCCTATACTAACCTTTGTGGATGTAGGTAGATTAGAATTAGACGTATGCCTAGGATTTTATTTTCCTATGGGTATTGCAATTTCAATTTTTTTTAGGAAATGTAATTAATAGATTAGGCAGACATTGCATCCCCGGAGGTTTTGTAATTTTTAATCTTTACTTTTCACATTCATTTATCACTTTATGAATGGATTTATCGCTTTCAAATATACGTGAATCATACATAATAACTTGAAAATGACATAAGTTCAAATATGCATCATGAAAAAAATATGGTTTTTTGTAGATGTAATATAATGTGATCCAATAAGAAATAAGCAAATTATCCCGAACCTGAATCTCTGTGTCTTAGTGGGTCGTCCCCCGGACGTTAAGCCTCACAAGATTCTAATTCCTGGAAGAGCAAATTCAGATGGCGACTCTGCACTAAGAGATGACGGATTCGGGTTTGATCGATCTAAAATGTTTTCGCTTTCTCTATCAAACTTTTTCCAGGTCCACGACCTGGTACATTTCATTTTCAACTTTTAAACACCCCAGTGGATAGCACTTCTCACCTTACCATGCTCTCGACCCATCGCTCCGTGTCGTCCAGTCACAGTGGAGACTCCACTTGGGATTTTTCTAGAAACTTGTTTTTAAAGGTTTTAGATTTTGGATAAGTGCCTAAAATTATTGATCACATTATTTCGTATTCTCTTGATTATGACATATTCATTAAATCTCATTGTAATATAGGGGATTAGCCCGTAAGTCTAAGGTACCCCACTACCGCGAAGCTTTCTCTTATATTAATCTGCCTCCTTGAGAAAAGATTATAATTGAGTGAGTGGAGCACTTGTTGCCATATCACATGTACCTCCCTCGTTAGAAGCCATTTGGGGAGAGACTTAGAGTGTATTTTAGACTTAGAGTGCAACATTACATCAACAACCAATTTATAAACCTCATGTAAATAAGCCATAGGCATTTCCCTTGGGGTGTTACCCAACAAATGACCATGAATTATATTTTCTTGCAGGTGCTCTCCTTAGTATCCTCATGGTACTAAGATGAACCAAACCTAGGATAGAGACTAGCCAAAAACCCTACATGCGGGAGTTGTATGGTTGGAAGTTGAATATTATGTGCTATGTGCTATGTGTTTTTTGATTCATCATGCATTGTACCGTAATGCAGACACTTGAACGCACACACTCTTCAAAGCATTACAAAACTATAGTTGTTCTCATCACATTTAGGACATAGTCGACACTCAAGATCGTGTCACCCTAGGACAACACGAAACCAAGTAGAATCATGTAGCATCACTTACCTATTTTTTAGCGTGACCTCCACTTGATGTCCAACTCCAAAGATAAACCTGTTTGAATTTCTACATGATACTCATTTGACATCCAATTCATAGCCCTTTCGGGGTAATTATACATACCAAAAGCCTACACGAGTGTTAGCGGATGACATGTAATAGTGGGCCAAGAGCGCGTGGGATGAGAGGCGCAGTCCACCAGGGCATTTGAAAAAGTAGCACCAGGTCAGAGACCCGGGAAAATGGTTTTGAAGAGAGGGTGAAAACTTTATACAGATCAGTTTTAACATGAATCCACCATCTCTTGGTGTGGAGATGTCACTTGGATTAGCTCTTTCTAGGAATTAGAGTCCTGCGAGGCTTAATGTCTGGGGATGGCCTACCAAGACATAGAGATTTGGGTTCAGGATATGTTGGTTATTTCTTATTGGATCACATTAAATTACATCTACAAAAAACCATGTTCTCTTAGTTATGCATATTCGCGCTTAAGTCATTTTGAGGTTGAAATGCATGTTTTAACGCGCATGCGGAGAGCAATAAATCCATACATCAAGCATTAAGTAAATACGAAAAAATAAATTAATAAATTACAAAACTTGGGGGATGCAACTGCCCCCCTAATCTATTAATTAAAATTCTCGTACAAATATTTACAACACCTGAAGGAAAATAAATCTTAGGCATACATCTAGCCTACATCCACAAAGGTTAGCACGAGGTATAGCACGTATGCTCGATTTGATTTTAGCGAAGCCCGTGTAGCCTAATTAAAACATTGATGGTTTAAAATTTTTATAATAAAAATGGTTCAGTTTTATTTATACGTATGTTGGTTGATTTTATTAGTGAAAATGACAACATGGCAAAGTAGTGAGGACTATTATCCTAGAACACATTTTATTCCCTTCATGGGGGTGACCTAGAATGATTTTTAGAAACATAAATCTAGGCCGAGTATGCATAACATAGCCATCGTTTGGGTTAACAAAGGTAATGACATCATTCATATCGTTATCGACTTCCCTGTGAAAGGCGATGTCGATATGAATGGCCCGAAGCACTTTCGTTGCTACTCTAAACTTTAATTAACACATTAATACATTAATAAATCATAAATAAATCCTAAATAATTATGATTTAGAGTTTTTTTACCCCCAATGATGTGTTTCAAAACTAAGAGGGGTCTCAGGGGTCATTCAGGGCTTTAAACGATTCAAAACGGAGCAAAACTGAGGAAAACTAGGTTTTGCCAAAGGTTAGGTCGGTACTAATGTTGTTAAGATTGGTATTGATGTTGCTACTATTTTGGTAATGTCGGTACCAACCTCGATGGTCCAGACCTGTAGAAAACACACGAAAAATAGCAGAAACCGTAACAGAAAAATTTGAAACTTCAAATGATCATAACTTTCTCTATAATTAACCAATTTGGATGATCTTTATCATTTCGTAAAGCTCAAGAAGTTTAGAATATTTTAATTTAAATAAAATACTAAAAAATTTTGAAATCATATTGTAAATTACGGAAAAATGATTGTTACGCAAAAATTGAAATATCCGAAAACAAAATGAAACTTTAAAAATAAAAGCATATAAATGTAAGCACAAGCTCTGGGAACTCAGAGGCTTACCCCGTATTCATGAATCCATGTTCTTCAAGGTCCTTGAAGTCCTCCGGGAAGCTCTTCTCTTTTCTTTGATCCGGTTTGAGGTTGTTGGTTGATGATTTTCCAAAAATCTTTGGAAGGGATCCATTCCTTGCCAAAGTAGATGTTTTAGAAGGTGTAGTAACATTCAAGTGAGTGATAAAGATGTTGTAGACTCTCCATTCAATTATAAACCTCAAGTATTTAATCTAACAAACTCAAAATTCCAAGTGTTGGGGGGTGAAAGTTGGTGTTTAGATAAAGAACACTCAAGAACACTTATGGAAATGCTCCATCTCTTTTACTTGATTTTGATATGAGTTCCTCTGAGTTTCATACTTCTCCTCTCTATTTTCATGCCCCCTCCCCCTCCTCCTTTGCTGAATATGTCCTCTCCTCTCTTTTGAGAGCTCCATTCAATCCAAAGTCAAAAAGCCTATCCTTAGGCTTTTTTTCTTATTCTCTTTTTTTTCTCCACCATTATCCCATCCATGAGCATTATGGATGACTAATTGTAGCCATCATAATAGTTGATGTGATGGCTGTAATTAGTGGGGCTAATTATTTAATATTTTTCAAACTTCTGCTGCTACTGTCAACATGACATCGGTACTGATGTTAGGGACATTGGTACCGATATTCGTAACATCTGTGTCAATGTTGGATTTTTGGTCTGACTTTGGTTAAAATTAAGACTTGGTTACTGATGATGTGGTCTAAAAAGATATCTAAGGTTCGAAAGAAATGAGGAATGCTTCTCCCGAGGACCTCTAAGACCTTGTCAAAGTAGAAGACTAGCAAAGGAAAAAATATTACTGCTTTATCATCGAACTCATGAGTGGGGATCAAAATCCCGTGCTCATTGGCTGCCCCTCATGGGATCAATGCTGATGTGAGATCAGTATGGTCCCACGATTGAAAGAGCAGTAGGGTTTAGAAATGATACCTAACCAGTTGTGGTTGGCACTATTTGGGGATGATAGCTAGAAGCTTTCATCTCGATGTGGCATCTTTCAAGGATTAGTCTCTCGATGCCCTTGTGAATTGCCTGATTGGTAATAATTCCCCCTGGAGGGTTGACCTTCGATTAGTTGATACCGCTGGAACTATTAGGGAGAGAACATTGATCATGTGTCTCCGTTCTTTTGGTTGAGGACCCATGTGTGTAGGATGTGATAAGCCTGCTGATGACATGGAATGTAGAAAATCTGTTGACCGAAAAAAGGTCAGGATAAGATGTGAACTATAGAAAGTTCATTGATTGTAAAAAGTCAGAAAAGATGTGAACTGAAATAGGTCCATGAAAGATGAGGACCGTAATAGGTCTACTAACTATAACAAGTCAGGAAAGATATGGACCATAATAGGTCCATGAAAGATGCAGACCGTAATAGGTCAATTGATTGTGATAAGTCGGAGAAATGCGAACCGTAGAAAGTTCGGTTGATTGTAGAAAGTCAGAAAGAAAGATGACTATAGAAAGTTCATTGAATGTAAAAAGTTTGAAAAAAGAATTGGATTGTAGAAAGTCTGGTGACTGTAAAAAAAAGTCTGAAAAAGAATTGGACTGTAGAAAGTCCAATGATTATAAAAAGTGAGAAAAGGAATGTGGACTAGTTAACTGTAAAAATCTAACAAGAAATGTAGATTGTAGAAAGTCCATTGACTGTAAATAGTCTGAAAAGAGATATGGACTGTAGAAAGTCTGGAAGGGTACGCAAACTATAGAAAGTCTGCGGTGGATGCCTTTTGTGATTTTTTCCTGAGTTATCTTTGACCCTCGAAATTGTTGGGGAAATGATGAAAGCCGTGTGCTCCATGCCTCTAATGATACGTCGATTGTGGTAAGTCTTCGTTGAAGTCCACAATGGGTGGTTGACCGTTTCGGTCTGAATTATTTACCCCTTGTCAGTTGATCTCTAGGTTAACTATGACCCTTAGAACTACTGGGGAAAGGATGAAAACCATGTGCTCCATGCCTTTGATGATACATCGATTGATGTGAGTCTTTGTCAAAATCCGTTGTGGGATGGTTGATTGTTGCGGTCTGAAATGTATACCTATTGTGAGTTGAAAGGGTACTTGCAAGAATGAGGAATTTTATTAGTTGATATTGGTGACACATGTTTTAATTCTTTGATTGAGATTGCCGAAAGCAAAAATTTTTTCCCCTTAATCAAGAATTAAAACATGAGGGTTCTAAGAAATTTTTCTTCACTCCCATGATAAATTTGAAAATTTGAGTTTGAGATTTTCGGAGATGTCTCGATGACC
Source organism: Euphorbia schlechtendalii (assembly GCA_949673415.1). NCBI lineage: Eukaryota > Viridiplantae > Streptophyta > Magnoliopsida > Malpighiales > Euphorbiaceae > Euphorbia > Euphorbia schlechtendalii. Next base: position 3,616 of record CATIWQ010270713.1, on the reverse strand, counting down.
TCTCCGTTGTTTTGGGAGGCTTTTGTGATGTTGTAATGCTACTTAAAGAAGGAGGCTTGTTTAACAATAGTTTTCCCCTTGTTTTTCACTTTCCTCTTGTTGCTATTGGTAAGGAAAGGTTTGAAAGGATGATGGACTGTAGAAAGTCCATTGAGTATAATAAGTCAAAAAACATGTGGACCATAATAGGTCCATTGACTGTAATAAGTCAAAGAATGGGGACTGTAATAGGTCTGTTGACTATGATAAGTCGGAAAAGATGTGGACCGTAATAGGTTCGTTGACTGTGGCAAGTCAGGAAAACGTGGACCGTAATAGGTTCATTGATGGTGATAAGTCGAGAAAATGTGGACCCTAATAGGTCCATTGACTATGATAAGCCATGAAAATGTGGACCGTAATAGGTCCATTAATTGTAATAAGTCAGGAAAATGTGGATCGTAATAGGTCCGTTGACTTTGGTAAGTTATGAAAGGTGCGGACCGTAATAGGTCCATTGACTGTAATAAGTCAGAAAGATGTGAACCATAATAGATCCATGAAAAATGAGGACCGTAATAGGTCCATTGACTGTAATAAATTGGAAAGACGTGGGCCGTAATAGTTCCATGAAAAATGCAGACCGTAATAGGTCCATTGACTATAATGAGTCAGAAAGATGTGGACCGTAATAGGTCCATTAATGATAATGAGTCGGAAAGATGTGAACCGTAATAGGTTCATGAAAAATGCAGACCGTAATAGGTCTAGACTGTAGTAAGTCATGAAGATGTAGACTGTAATAGGTCCATGAAAAAATGCGGACGGTAATAGGTCCATTGAAAGATAATGCCCTTAATATATCTATTAAAGATGAGGACTATAATAGGTCCGTGAAAGATGCGAACAGTAATAGGTCTGTGAAAGATGCGGACCATAATAGGTCCATTGAAAGATGCTAACCGTAATAGGTCTATTGATAGATGCAGACCGTAATAGGTCCATGAAAGATGCGGACCGTAATAGGTCCATTGAAAGATACGGACCGTAATAGGTCCACGAAAGATGCGGACCATAATAGGTCCATTAAAGATGCGGACCATAATAGGTCCGTGAAAGTGCGGACTATAATAAGTCCATGAAAGATGGGGACCGTAATAGGTTCATGAAAGATGGGGACTGTAATAAGTCCATGAAAGATGGGGACTGAAATAAATCCATGAAAGATGTGGACCATAATAAGTCTATGAAAGATGTGGATGTAATAAGTCCATGAAAGATGCGGATCGTAATAAGTCTAGGAAAGATGCAGATCGTAATAGGTCCAGGAAAAATGCGAATCGTAATAGGTCCATGAATGGTACGGATCGTAATAGGTCCATGAAAGGTACTAACTATAATAAGTCCAAGAAAGATGCAGACCGTAATAGGTCCATAAAAGATGGGGACTGTAATAAGTCTATGAAAGATGGGGACTGTAATAAGTCCATGAAAGATGGGGACTGTAATAAGTCCATGAAAGATGTGGACAATAATAAGTCCATGAAAGATGTGGACTGTAATAAGTCTATGAAAGATACAGACCTTAATAGGTCCATGAAAGATGCGGACCGAAATAGGTCTGTTAAAGATGCGGACCGTAATAGGTCTATGAAAGATGCGGATCATAATAGGTCCATGGAAAGATAGGGACCGTAATAAGTCCATGAAAGATGTGGACCATAATAAGTCCATGAAAGATATGGACTGTAATAAGTTCATGAAAGATGCAGATCGTAATAGGTCCAGGAAATATGCAGACCGTAATAACTCCAGGAAAAATTTAGACCTTAATAGGTCCATGAAAGGTATGGACAGTAATAGGTCCATGAAAGGTACTAACTTTAATAAGTCCAAGAAAGATGCGGACCGTAATAGGTCCACAAAAGATGGGGATTGTAATAAGTCCATGAAAGATTGGGACCGTAATAAGTCCATGAAAGATGTAGACCATAATAAGTGTAGACCATAATAAGTCCATGAAAGATGTGGAATGTAATAAGTCCATGAAATATGCGAACTATAATAAGTCCATGAAAGATGCAAACCTTAATTGGTCGATGAAAGATGCGGACCGTAATCGGTCCGTGAAAGATGAGGATCATAATAGGTCTATTGAAAGATGCGGACCATAATAGGTCCATTGAAAGATGCAGACCATAATAGGTCCATGAAAGATGTGGACCGTAATAGGTCCATGAAAGATGCGGACTGTAATAGGTTCATGAACGATGCGTACCGTAATGGGTCCCTTGAAAGATGTGGACCGTAATAGGTCCATTGAAAGATGTCGACCATAATAGGTCCATGAAAGTGCGGACTGTAATAATTCCATGAAATATGGGGACCGTAATAGGTCCATGAAAGATGGTGACTGTAATAAGTCCTTGAAAGATGGGGACCGTAATAAGTATATAAAAGATGTTGACCATAATAAGTCCATGAAAGATGTGGACTATAATAGGTCTATGAAAGATGCAGACCGTAATAGGTCCAGGAAAGATGCAGACCGTAATAGGTCTAGGAAAAATCCGGACCGTAATAGGTCCATGAAAGGTACGGACTGTAATAGGTCCATGAAAGGTACAGACATTAATAAGTCCAAGAATGATGTGGATTGTAATAGGTCCATGAAAGATGGGGACCGTAATAGGTCTATGAAATATGTGGACTGTAATAGGTCCATGAAAGGTACGGACTGTAATAATTCCAAGAAAGATATGGATCGTAATAGGTCCAAAAAACATGGGGACTGTATAGGTCCATGAAAGATGTGGATTGTAACAGTTCCATGAAAGGTACGGACCATAATAGGTCCATGAAAGATGGGGACCGTAATAGGCCCTGGTTGGTTGATAGATCTTGGAATTTAGGGATTTACCCCTAGCCATGTTGCGAGGATTGTTGGATTTTCCTACAAAACAAGATTTGTGCAAATATGATATGTACATAGTAAAAATGCATGTGAATGCTACCCTTCTTTGAAATTACGTAAGGCTGTCTAGCTAATGCCCCATATTGAGTTATAGATAAAGGCCCCCTTTAGAATGACGAGGGTCATGGGTTCGAGTTGAAGTTCAACTTTGTAGTTGGATCAGAGTCAAGTTCGAGGCTTGAATCTAGTCTTGAGTAGATTTAGATGAGTCAAACATTTCTTGACAATCACATCTTTCTCCATATGGTATAATGATGGTGACATTGATCTCAATTTGTGTCATTGACATAAACCCCAAAGTTGATTGTGAGAACTGATATTGTTTATCGAGCTTTGAAGCTTTATAGGTTACTTCTTATCGTGATGACCCATGTTATGAAGGAAACTAGATGATACTGGTCCTTGGTTCCATGATGGATGATGTCTATTCCTAGATGAAGATGATGAATTTCATATTTCTTTGGTTCTAATAGACCGCCCTTATGGGTTTTCAATCTATCGAACCTTGCCTAGATTATCCTTACAGGTTTTCAAGTATACAAGTATGATGTTTATCTACCTACGATTTTGACTTGTGGACATGAATGCATTCATTATAATGCACAACATATGATTTAGTGCAAATGTTAATTTCATTGATGAACTTAAATTGGGTACCACCGT
>CATIWQ010270687.1:0-32531 GCA_949673415.1 Euphorbia schlechtendalii | reverse complement strand
ACACACACACACACATATATGTGTGTGTGTGTGTGTGTGTGTGTGTGTGTGTTATATTATATAAAAGTCACATTACAGTATTATGTATAAATACATTGTATAATATAACAAAAACAAATAAAATAATAGAGAGTTACAAGAGTCTAGTTAATTCACAGTTTTGAGGTCATTTGGTTATCTCAAAGTTGGAATTCGAATATGAATCACTTGCTATGGAACACTTGGTAATATGTCATCATTGATCTGGGCGGACCGTGCTCACACTATTACTAATACTAATTTTAAATCTCTGTTATGTATTTTCACTTCTAAGTCATTCAAGTAATATCTTATCTCCTAAAGGCCGACATAACACACGTTAGCTGCATCTTCCAAATTGCATGACACTCCCGACTAATTTAATAACCTAATGAAAGATTACAATTTGTGAACATACAGTCAAAAAGTATCCCCTAAAATGTGGTATGGATGTCACATGGCAGATGGCATAGAATAGAAAAGTAAGTTTTATGTAACAAATACTTAAGAGTACTTAAAACAAAGAAAAAAGATAAGAATAATAGAGGAACATGGAGCATACATACTCATCATATCTGTCCATATATGTAATGAAGGTGTAGAGCCAACATACTCATCATAAGAAAACTTGTCATCCTACCAAGACCTTATCTCTGGGTTTAACATGTCCGAGTATGACGAAGAACCAGGCTAACACCAGCCATCATAATCATTCCCCTTCACACATAGTATCCTTTTTTAGTGGCTTGCTTTCTTAACCCTCTCAATTGCTCAAAATCAAACAATTGGTGAGAATTCAATGAGACCAGGTGATGGCTAGGACTATTCTTCTCGCGTACATAAACCTCGAATGGATTATGAAGAATAACAGCCTCATGGCCATCGGATAAGTAAACGATAGAGGAAATATCAGTATCTCCGTTGATTTTTTCCGCCAGAGCTTCTTGTTCTCAAATTCAGAAACGATCACGTCAAGTACTTGAAACCGCCCCTTAGGAGGATTAAGGGAATGGTCTTCATCAAGTTTGAGATGCATAATGCCATCTTGGGAAATAGAGAGCGTGAGAATCAAGGGTTTTACCCTCATCTTCTTAACCTTGATGTGTATCTAGTGGGGCTTTGGGAAGGAGCTTTGTGGTTAGGTCGCCATTAGAAATAGCTACATCATGAGCGATAAGCGAAGTTGAACCAGGCTTGTGAGAGCGAGCACATTTGCAGAATGGAGTTTGATTGCAATTACGGAACTCATCCTTTTTCCAATAAAGGACTTTTTGAGAGCTAAGAAAAAGGAGGAAAACAAGGAAATGGAGAGTTCTCATACTGGAATCCATTGAATTAAGAATGAAATCATAGCTCAGGGAGGAACCCTAGATGGTAGAATCTGCAATGGCAACTGATTTCTTCTTGTTTTTTTGTAAGAGCTATGGTAACTGATTTCTTCTTGTTTTTTTGTAAGAGCTATGGTAACTGATTTCAGCCTTACACCACACTCTTCTCCACTGACTGACAAGTGACGACTGAGGAGTTGGATACTCAAGGCCTCAACGGTGATAAAATGACCGTCGTTTCAAGTCTCAGGCCTTGCCTTTTTTTTGTTTATGCTTAACTGTGCCAATTTCTTTTTACATTCAACCTCGTTTTTCTAAATAAAATCCAGGAAAATGATTCTTTAAGGTAACTTTAGGCTCTGCTTGGGAGAGAGAATTGAACAAGAATGGAAGGGAAAGGATTTGAGTTTCGATGCTTGGGGCGAAGAATTCCAACAAGGAGCTGTAACTGAGGGGAACTTATTTGTCCTTGCTTACCTTCAAGACCCATATTTTGGATTCCGCCAATTTGATCGAATCTCAGGGGAAGCTATTTTTCGTTTCCATATTTGCTCTTTCTTTTTTTTTATTTTGTCAAACATAGCCACTTATAGTATAAAAGGGCTTTCTTCGACGAGATTGAAACCTAATTCCTTTCTCACTTTTCAGCCATTTCAACCCTAATTTCTATCTTCTGCCATTTCAAGCTTGATTGTGGTTTCAAGTAAGTATTAAGAATTCTGCATTTGGTAATATATGAGCTTTGATTTCTTTTATGTTCTAAATTAGTCATTCTTCGAGATATTTGGCTTTCTAAAAAAGTAGATGCTTTATTAAATTCTTTGAGAAATTTTGCTTTGTGCTAGAAGTTTTCTTGTTGCTTGAATCACTCTTTAATTATATTTTCAACCTCTCATTTTGATTAGGAGATATACAATCTATTATATCTATTGTCTTTTGTACTGATATTTGCTTTACCTTCTAAATTTCATCCTTTCATGCGTGTATATGCCTATTATAACTAAATGCAGCTAATATTTATTTTTAGTTGTTGTTTACTTTATTTTCCTTAGTTAGAAAAGTTGGATTAAGCTATAAATTACCAAATTTAATTATTCCTTAGTTTGCTTCAAATTTAGGACCATGTTATGTTTAAGTGCGAAATTATCCTACTTTGAAATGTACTCGTTATTGAGTTTAGCATTGAAGTTATTTATTAATCATGCAAACTTTAGATGTAAATTTGTATTCACTAGACATAGTTTCATAGTCCATGGATGTCAAACTATATTGCCCAGATTTAGAGGTATAGATTGTTGGGTTCTCTTATTTCTAATTGATTATCAAATGTATAAGGGATGAGTAATTAAGTATTGTTATCAACATGGGAATTAAGTGTTAATTTCAATTTCTCATGAAAAAGTGTTAAAACCAATATTGGAAAGTTTGTCATAGATTGCCGATCATAGCAATTGTTGTATGAAAAACATGGATTGTTATAACTAAAAGAAATATTAGAAAACAAGATAACATGTTGGACTTTGACATAACTTATATATCAACTAATTAAGAAATTTTACATTATAGCAGTGACTTTCTTGTGGCATGATGAGAATTTTCATGTTTGACTTTGACATGACTTTTCATGTTTTGTTTTCATGAATTTTATGATTATAAACTATTAAAATTAACAATTCTTCAACTTTATGATTATCATTTTATGTTCAATTTCATTGGCAACTTTATGATTATTTACTATTATAATTACGCTTCTTTGATTTATATATTTAGATGGATGATGATGAGCTTAATATGGTAAGACTACAACGACTACATCATTTAGCAGTGGTTCAACTTATGTGTGATGTAGTCGTTTGGTTTACAGAACATGGACTTTTTAGTCAGAGTTTAGGGGGGAAAAAGTGCGAGACGAGTTAATGAATTATTTAAACTCTAGTAGTCTTTATCAAAATGTGGTAAGAATGAGCTCTGTTGTTTTTAGAGGATTATGTGATATATTAGTTAAGCATGGTGGTCTTAAACCAACTTTATGAGTGACTATTGAAGAACAAGTAGCAAAATCACTTTGGTTGTTAGGATATAGTGTTTCTCATCATGAAATATCTTTCTTCTTCCGTTGTTCGGATGAGACTGTGAGTCGACATTTTCACAATGTTTTAGATGCAATAGTTGCACTATGAGAGATTGTCCTAAAACAACTTGATGGCTCAAATATTCCACCACAAATTCTCACCAACAACAGATTTTATTTCTACTTTAAGGTGATAATCTTTAAGCTCAAGTTTCATAATATGTGCACTTACTTTCATATTAATAAATATAAAACTTAATAATGTCAAGATTGTGTTGGTGCTATCGATGGAACACATATTCAGTTTAAAGTATCTAACTTATATGCTCCAAGATATCGTGGAAGGAAGGAACATCCAACACGGAATGTACTAGTTGCATGTACATTTGACTTCAAATTTATGTATGTGCTAGTTGGTTGGAAAGAAACAACACTTTATTCTAGAATTTTGAAAAATGATTTAGAAAATCAAATACCTCCTTTACATATTCCAAAAGGTAAGTTTAGGAAATAATTTCTTATATGTAGTATAAATGTATAATTCATTATAGTGATAATGTTCAATGTTACTTTAGGAAAATATTACCTCGTAGATGCTGGATTCATGTTGAGACTTGTTCTGATTACACCTTATAGAGGGCAATGATATCATTTAAAAGAATATATAAGAAATCCACCATGAAATCCTCGTGGGTTATTCAACCATTGTCATGCGTCATTGCGGAATGCAATTGAAAGGACATTTGGAATGGTTAAAAAAAGATTTTCGATAATAGGAACTATAACGGAGCCACATTATAGTGTTGTAACATAGAATCAAATCATTCTTTCTTATTGCATTTTGCATAATTATTTAATGGTTGTAGATCCAACTGAAACAATTGTAGCAGAAGTTGATAGAGAACTAGCAATGCACACTAATTCATCGGAAGAAAATGATAAAGATCTTATTGATGAAACTAGAGAAGGAGAATTGTTGAGGGATTCTATAGTTGCTACTATGTGGAGTGATTATATTTCTTGATATGGCTTGCTATTTGTGATGATTGTTGTTGATTGGGATTTATTGTTTTTATTTATGTCATATGTGAAATTATATAAAGTTTGTTGTGTTTTTATTGTATGTAGTTACAATATGAGAAAAAAGAAGTTAAATGCAAGTTGTGAAGGAAACTCAATACCTAATGGTTCACTTATTTGGACATTGGTCATGGATGAAACTTTTGTTGATGCTTATTTGCATAAACATAACAATGGTAATATAGTTGGAGGTAGTTTAAGAACACATGCACTTGAAAACATTGTGAAAGAGCTGAAAGAAAAGTTTCTTGATTTGCCAATTGATAAGGATAAGATCCAAAATCAGATGAAAACTGTGAAAAAAAAACTTTTGTAGATGTTATGACATTTTCAAAACAGGATGGAGTGGTTTTACAATTAATCCACAAACGGATACATGGGATGCGGAACCTGAAGTATGGGCTGATCTTATTAAGGTACTATAGTGTAACTTTAACTAGTTAGTGCTGCCTTTTATATGTCAAAGAGCTTATTATTTTTAGTGGCATGTCTTGTGCGTAATTTGGCTTTCTTTTAACCATTATGTTTCTAATATTCTCTTGTCTTTATTAATTTTTAGTGACTCAATTCATTTTTCTTTTCAAAGCGTCTGGACAAATAAATTGTAATCTTATAATTGTCAAAAGTTAGCACACCTTAGGAACTCTCTTTCATTTTTAATAACAACCTCTTATAAATTAATTAGCTACAACTGGTCTCATAATTATATTAGCATACCTAAATGTTTGGTTGCTAAAATTTGGTATTCCTAGAAAAAATGTTTATATTAGTGGATTCACATATTACATGTATATTTATTTTTATAAAAATTAAAAGAAAAATTATGTGTATGAACCACAAATGTCAGTATGGGATAAGATAAAGAGTTAAATGATAATGATGTGTTTTAAGAAGTGGCTTCATAACTCTGTTTTGTTTGTCTTATATTTATTGCATAGAATAATCCAACAGACGAAGAATGGAGAATCAAACCTATGAAATAGTATGACAAGTTGGCCCAAATTTATTGACCGGATAGAGCAAATGGAGATGGTGCTTTAAATGTATTTTCAAGTAGCATGAAGAAAAAAAGTGATGCAGATTGGAGATCAGTTGCTCATACTAAAACAATTGATGGAGTAGATTTCATGGTTTCTCAAAATCGTATTCATTTGGAGAATTTAGAGAATGATGTTGTTGATGAAGGTATAGCTACTTCAAATTAAAGCGAGAAGGAAAGTGGAATGGTTTCTCCTACTAGAGTAACTTCCTATGCACAATTTGAAGAGCCAATTTCACACTAGGTAAAAGATTTAAGAAACCTATTAATCATGAAAGTGCGGAAGATTTGACGAATGTACTTTCTCAAGTGGCACGTGCTATATCAATTACAGGAGAAAAAATTGCAAATTCCATAGAATCTAAAAATATGACTCCAAGTTATGATGCAAGGGGTTTACTTGAAGAAATGGAAGTTGAGGAGGAAGTTTTGGATTATGCTTATATCTTTCTTTTGAAAAATCCATCAATTTTGGAGTTTTTGGTTAAGTGTCAAGTGGATCAACGAAAAAGTGTCTTGATGAAGTTAATGAATGCATAATGTTAGATGTAGAAAGTGAAACATTTCTACATGGAAGCTCTTTCTGGATGTAGAAAGTGGAACATTTTAACATAGAGATTCTTTTTGGATTCCCCAAGGTATTTGCAAAGTAGCATATGATAGTCTTTTGATTTAGATGTTAAGGTAATCTTATTTTGGATTCACACTATAACATTGTTAATATATTAATATATAGATTAACTATGTATATGCCTCAAGTCATATCCATGACTTCTTTTGTAAGTAGCTTAATATGAAATGTTTGATTATGAATATGGAATTGGCTTTGTACAATCGAAAATTTTCATTTTTGTAATATCTATTATAGTAAATTTGCAACGTGTAATGATTATATTATAAGTATGATGTTAATTGATTATTTTATATTTGTTGTAAATTTGGAATTTTTTCATTGACAGCAAATGATTCTACTATCAACAATTTCTTGTCAAAGAAATTTGACGGTAATGCTAATTGGGGATTTAATGTTTGTTGAATAATTAAATTCATCACTTTCATCTGTTTCAAATACAAAAAGTCTGACGTACGTATACAATTATTGTTTTACAAATCATTTGTTAGTATACCTATTCCTATTTGTATCTAATTATAGTAAAATAGTACAGATCATCATAACTGTGATTTTTAAAGTTAATTGGGTATTAGGTCCATTCTAGATTTTTGAAATATTTGAATCAATTTTTAATAAAACATTTTTTTGTGTATAGATAAAATAAAACATTATTTTGTTCATCAATTTCTTGTCAATTGTTGTTTGTTCATTGACGTTGAAGTGTCAAAAGTGTTGAGCAAATGGATATTGTTGGGTGGTTCTTGTAGTCTGAAATTAGAATTAAATTTACTCACTTCAGGTCAAATATAATCAAGAAAAACACAATTTAACTAAGCAAATTTATAAGACTAAAGCATCAACAATGAAAGCGCATGTACATAATTGACTCAAAAAATATATTTATAAAATATTAGTTTTACTTTAAAAACTCATTCCTTCCTTCCAAATACGATATTATTAAAATTATTATTTCCTTTCAAATTCTATCCTTTCTCTTACATTCCTTTCCATTTCTTTCCTTTAAAAAATTTCTATCCACTGCTCCCAAGCAAACCTTAGGGTAAACTAGAGAGATATGGAGTTTGAGGAAGTGAGAAATTTTTTATTGAGAGATGTGAAAGTAATCTTAACCCTTCAAAATGAAATTTAAGATTACAATGCTTCCAAATTCATTTCATAGTTCAAAATGAACTCTCATCCAAAAATTCATAAGCATTTCACTACTTATAAAGTGATTATAAGTCTGTTTTAAGAAACTTTCAAAACCTTTTATTCTAAACTTTTATAAGTTAAAGAAAAAGTTAATACACACATATGCTATAAAAACACACAATGAGAAATTTAGAGCAGGAGTGACTTACTTCAATAAAAGCTAGAATTTATGCATATATACATAAGCTTTATGGACAAATCTAGCCTCAAAAAAATTTAGACTCAATGTAAAATATGTAGGCTTAATGTATCTACACCCACGAACATGTTTAAAAATGGATTATTGTCACCCTGAACTTTGAAATGTAACAGATAATCCATTGTACTTGTTTAAAACGTGTCTTTTTACTCTTCATCGTCACATGTCAATTTATAATTGGTTTGACTTTTCAAAAATGTTATTAAACTGATTTTTTTCTCTTCAACCAGAAATTAACACGTGGTATTGACGCGATAAACTGGTACATTTTAAACAAGTTCAGGGAACTATTTCAAACATTTGAAAGTAAAGAGTGGTAAGTGTTAGACATGATATATGCCCTAGAGACAATTAGAACGATATATCTTTATTAGTTATAATGTACAAACGGTTTCGAATTAATAATAATAATAATAATTAAGGCATCTTTGCTGCTTATCAGTGCTTTCTGTTTATTAACGTGTCTCACTAGTGTCATATTTGTTTAATATTTAATATTTATATGCGCATTGATGAGACAAAGTTCATAGCTTAAAAGTGCGAGGACATAATGGGAGCTATGTGGTGTGAAAACTGCACATACGTGTTACTATGAATAGTTTAAATATCCACTACACCATATATGGGCTCTGTCAACTAAATATCAAAATGTTGGCACTAAAGTGTTACCATTTTGATATACGAAATTGACTTGTGCAACACTTATTAGTTAGTGTTGACAAAAGCCTATCAATAATAACACATTTGTTACAATTATAAAAGTGTTGGCAAAAAATGTTAAAATTGAGAGCTGGAAGCTCACCAAAATTTTGGTGCACAGTAAAGACTTAAAATAAAATTAATTAATCCATCAAAAAGTATGCTCTGTTCTCAAACCTTCTAACGCAGAAAATCGATCTCGCTTTCCTCTCTTCATCTTTAACATAGAAAACCCTAACCGAAATTGGTAAAGTTTTCTCTGGAGCCTCCGCCTCCTCCTTCATCTTGTTTTGGAAATCGGTGTCGTATCCCTCTTGATGTTAGTTTTCCCTCTTTTTATCAATACATTCCTTCCTCTAGTTGGCTGGCGGCGGAAGCAAGTGACACTACGATGTTAATTTGAAGCTGAAGCTGAGCAATGCTAGAAAGATTTCATTTCAACATTCCGACTTAGTATTAGCATACAACTATGGGTGTGATTGGCATCTTCTCTAATTCTTCTCTCTGCTTCACCAAACCCAACAATGATTTTCATCGGTTTTTTGTTCCTACCAAACCTATTTGCCCATTGCAACTTCAAAATCAAAGAAATCTCTATGTCATGGCTTCCGCCGTTCCTATAGAGCATGAGACACAGAAGAAATTGACTGGTGACTCGTTTATTTGATCTCATTTGAGGGAACTCTCTCCTTATCAACCTATTCTTCCGTCGAGGTACTTCTTTGTTCAATTAATTTTATCATCCAAGTCTTACTATTGAACCTAGAGTTGCCTAACACTTTCAATAAAGTATGCTTCACAAAACATTTGAATTTCTTCTATTCTGCATGACTTAAGGCCTTAATCAATTACTACTTAGTATAGTCTATGTTGATTTTTCAAAAACCATCCATTATTTACAATATGGTTGAGAATTAGTAGCCATTTGAGATATCTATTGGATATTGGTCTATGTGGTATGTCTGTCTTGTTTCTCTGATAATAATATGTATCTATTTATATCTACTAAAGCTTCCGGAGATTTGGGGATATCAGTGATGTAAAATTTATCTTGTCTCCGATGGTGGTGGAACCACTTGCTTGGATTCCACCTTGGGTAGCTTGGATGATTATCTCCGGTTAGGGAGTTTGGTAGAGGATGGTTTTTCTTATAAGGAGAAATTCATTGTTAGGAGCTATGAGGTTGGGATTAACAAAACTGCCACTGTTGAAACAATTTCTAATTTCTTGCAGGTATATTTACTCAATTCCATGTCCCTTCTACTTATTTCGAATCAATTGTGGAATTCAGGCAAATTAGCTCCATAGATTTGAGTTTTATGTTCTTCCATAGGTTTTTATTATTTCTTCTGATGCAATTTCATTAAACTACACCCAAAAATTAGATAGTTTTTTCTTTGCTTAGATGAAAATTTACATATTCTGCTACCCGAGAAACAATGCAGAGTGAGAAATTGAAAAACTGTACTTGGCGTTCCCAATTTATTCTATTGACATTGGATTTTTGTTGCATTAGATTGTGTTTTTGGCATCTTGGTACTTCAATTCTACTAATGATATGTTATAACCTAAGTGAAATTGATTTTTTTCTCATTGTATTGTGTAGGAGGTAGGGTGCAATCATGCTCAGAGTGTAGGATTTTCAACTGATGGATTTGCTTCTACACACACCATGAGGAAATTGCATCTCATTTGGGTAACTAATCGAATGTACATTGAGATATACAAATATCCTACCTGGTGGGTTTTCTTTTTATATCTTTACCCATCAATGATGTTCTTTAGATTTGCTGTTTTTACGATTTTGCTGAGATTTTTGAATTGTGAATTCGTGGAACAAGAGTAATGTAGTAGAAGTAGAAACATGGCGTCAAAGTGAAGGAAGAATTGGAACTAGATGTATCAGTTAGATACGTAAAAGGGTGATTTTTAAATGAAAACTCTGTTTTAACTGAAATGACTCTTAACAAATAAGGCTTTGGAGATGGAGTTTGTTTTGCGTAGTAACTTTTTTCACTGTAAATAGACACATATTTGCAAGTTTTATTGGTTGATCTGAGGATTCATATATATGCAAATGTACTTTAGATCCTGGTGACAAGATTGTAGACTGTCCTCCAACCTTCACTATGTATGAATTTGATGCTGCAGTTAATGGTGTTCATGTTATTAAGCGTAAAGAATGTTATTCTTTCTCCTATTGAGTCTTTTTAAATGATTCTCTTACTTTTATTTTTTGTTTTTCAAAATTCTTATACATGAACAAAAAGAAGAAAGAAATGACAAGATAAATTTTATATCGCTGATTGTGGCTATCATTGATCAGTAGTCACATAAAATTTGACATCAGTTCAATTCTTCATTCATACCTCATTATATTCATACTACCCAATAGGCATGTTCTATATCATACTAAATAGTCCAATTGTACAGGTATTTGTTGTTACTGAAAAACTATGCTGAGTTTAAACCATATGATCCCCTTTTCACACACACTGTTATATTATTTTTTTTAGCTTAGTTTTGATTCATACACTCTTTTAATATCATTTCATTTTGTTTCATTGTCGATATGTTTGGTTTGACTTGGCTATCAAAAGATTAAACCTTGCATTTGATAATATTGTGATTTTATATTATCTAAATCCTATTTTGCACCGATTTTTTATTATTTTATGTTTTTATATTATTATATATTAAACTGAGTTGTTAATGTTATCATTTTATTGTATTAGACTATTAGAATTTATATTATAATAATTATTATGTATTATTAAATATTAAAAAAATAAAAAAATTAAATCCGCCTAGGCGCCGCCTGCGCCTAGCGCCTAACGCTTTTTAAAACACTGGTAAATGTTCATGTTGTATGTATGTACAATAGTCAAAGGGGCCAAAGTTTTTTGCTATGATATTTTTTAAACCATTGATTTCCTTTGGAATCCCCTCCTGGTCTATTTTTAGATGTCATCTTAGTCATCCAAATCTATTTTGGTGAAAAGTGTGCAATAGCTAATTGAAAGAAGCAATATGGTTGCCGACAGTGGATGAAATTTTTTAAAAAGTTGGCACTGTGTGTGAGGTAAGTTACTTGTCTTAACATTTGTTTCATTATCTATTATCTTAAAAAAAATAAAAAGAGTATATAATAACTTATCACCTAAAAAAACATGGAAATTTTGTTTCACACAATATTGTTTATTCCAAGTGCATGATGCATCTATGTACCAATACATCTTCTGCAGACTGTACTTATACAAAACAAATTAATTTAGCTTTCTAAATGATTATTAAAAGGATCATTATAAATTATAGAATATGTTTTTGTGCTTGTTTGGATACATTATGATTTTCAGACCTCATGTGAACTCCGGTTATAGTGTTTTGTTCTTAATTGATAAAAAGTTGCAATTGTCCAGTTGTGGAATTGATAATTGAAGTTGTGTACCCTATCTGTCTCAACACTTTTCTGACCAGTTTTTATTTTCAATTGTTTTGGCTTATTTTTGCTGTACAATTGATTAAATCATGTGATTTGTTTTCTTTTTTATCAGAAACTTGTAAATCCCAGTGGGGATGGACCATCGAAAGTAGAAATTGTTCATTAATACAAGTCCCAAAATGATGTCGTTAACTATCGAATCGTTAGAAATTGCCAACTTGAAATATTGTATAAATATGTGTGAAGATTTGATAAATTATGTGATTTGATCTTCTATGCATGTGATTTGACAAAATATGTGAACATTGTTGTGAATCAGAACTATCGATAATTACTTTGCTTTGGTGATTTCAAATTCTCTATTGATTATTACTTTAGTTTCTGATTAAGTGCTCTAGTTTAACAATTATTTCTATTTGGTAGGCATGCAGTGCCAAAAAAGCAAAGGGAAAAGCTATTGAAAGAATTTCTGGGTTGGATGAGACACAAAACAATTAAGGAGCGAAATGGAGGAAGAGATGGAGGATCAAATGAACCAAAAGTTGGAGGAGAAACTGAACGAAAAGATGGAGTGATTTGTTAAGAAGTTGGTACAAGACAATCCATCTTTAAATCTTAATTTGGATACCTTTGGTGAGTTTTCAAGTGTGAATGATAATGTCTCTTCCAAAGAGAGACAAGAGTAGTACTTTATGAATGTTATGATAATACTTTTTGGATATCACTAGTTCTCTCAACTAGTACTTTATGGATGCTATAATTAGTACTTTATGGATGTTACTAGTTTTTGGTACTGAATTGTGAAATATGAATGTTATTATTCAATTATATTTTTGTTTAACAGGATTGGAATCGTATGATGTATATACAAATGTAGAATAAAGTGTAGCATGTTGGCTATTCTATAAAAGTGTTGGTCAAACAAAAAAGTGAACAGTTTGAATATGTTGTTATTTACAAGAAAAAATGTTGGCTAAAAGAAAAAATGTATTAATGAAAAGTGTTGGCATTTATAGTAAAAGTGTCACCATATCAAGTGGAAGTGTTATTTCCAGATGCATTTACCAACACTTGAAAAATGTCGTCAAAAGACAATGAAATGTTACTATAGGGTTCTATGCCAACACTTTTTACCATGTGGCAAAAAATGACCAAAAGCGTCGGTATAGCACATTGCACTTCCCGACTCTTATTTTTTGGCAAAAGTGTAGGCATTTCTCCTAAGCCAACACATTTTTGCTTATACACGATAGTTTTTCGATGTTGGCAGATCCAATATATGGTTTAGTGATCCCTAGTCATAGTTTCAATGAGACTGGACATCAATGGAACGGATAGACTAGCATGTGTAGGCTTACTCCTTATATTAGATTGATTTTGATTCTTAGGGAATCACGAATCAGACTATTTGTGCTTACTTCTCTCTATTACTTTGAGATAATTCTTTGGCTTTAGATCCAAGCAGCCTATCTCACGAGCTGAAGGTGGTACCTTGAGTTAATACATGAATGTATTCAGGTAATACATTTGAGACCGCTATAAGATAGACACTCGGAAATAACTATATCTATGTGTTGGTGTCATGTCTTATTGCAGTAGTAGTACAAGTATCCTCACAACTGAGATACCTGTTACCTTGTGTAGGAGTTGATATACTTTGAGTCATAATTATTCATACCCAGGCAAGCAAGATGACCCGGGTGATTACGCGTGTAGCGATGATCACATGTTGGTAAACTATGTAGTCAAGATGGGATCCATCGCTCCTGATATAGTGATATAATGTGAGATGCACCTTAGGGCCCCTTATTGAAGTGATACACTCATAAACCTCTGATCAGATTATAAGATTGATAGAATGGGGTTTCTAGTTAATCTTGATACATAATGGTCGAGTGATGTTCTTCGTGAACAAATCTAATTCCAGGATAGCTACGGCTATTACATGAGCTAACATTTAATCCGAGCTCAATAAACTGGATGATACTTAACCTCATGGAAGGAGTGTATTGTATTGGTTATTACTGCAGAACTGGATCAAGTCACAAGCACATGATGTTCCAAGTATCGGGGGATCATACGCATTTGCTAGAAAGCCCATTTGATCGTCTAGAGCTATCGAGTTCCATATCGATCTAGAACATTGAGCTTAAAGGTTCCCGGATGAAAAGCCAAGTTTAGGTTAACCTTTAGCAGCTCTATACATTGGGATCCTATGAGATCACACACTTTGGATCTTTATCGAACTAAGTAAAGAACCTGTAGACTAGGTCTATGCCGAAAATATAAATTGTCGAATCCGTTAGAAGAATTATTAATTGGTTGAACCGAATTAATAATTGAAATGAATAAAGAGGAAATAGGGAAAATTACATAGAGAGAGCAAGGGAATTTTTCCCGTTGTGAGTGGGCCCCAAATGAACACGGGTTATTCAAAATGGGGCCTGCGCGGTTACCCCGTAAGCTTAAAAGCTCGGGGGGCAAGCCTGCAAGCGCTGCCCATGGTATCGCTTGTGCTGGCTGCAAGCCCAAGCTTGTAGCAAAGAAAGTGGGCTTCCCTTACAACCAGCGTAAGTTAGCCAGCGGCTCTCCTTGACCCGCGCGGCTAACCTGATAGGGATGGGATGGGAATATTCCCATCCCATCCACTTACTGAGGGTGAGTCTAACACTTCCACTTTTCCTTATAAATATGTCTCCAGCTCCTCTCTTTATTCACACACAACAACACTTGAAAATAGCTTTAAGCTGAGATTTTCTCTCTCAATTTGACTCTCTCTTCTTCCTTTATTGTGCAAGATCCTTCACGAGTTTCTCCAAACAATAGAATAATTCTTATTGAAGGCTCTTTCTCAAGTGAGCCTTTGGGATTATTTCGGGTTGGTTTTCGAGTGGTCTAGCAGCTACTGTCTACTAACGGGTTCTTCCTCCTCGAGGTTTTAGTCGGTGAAGATCCATGTGGATCAATCGTAGAGGCTCTAGTTTGGAAGCTCGTTCTAACAAAGTGCTGTCAAAATACTTAAAGGGAACACCGCTACCAAAAGAGAGAAAGCACGCATTAACTGGCAATGCTTCAATCTTTAGATGCTAGGTTTCTTTTATATGTTTTATAAACCTAAAAGCATCCATGAAATGTTTTAAATTAGATTATATTAATCATAGCATGCTTAGGAGATCTATAGGTTAATTTTAAGTTTTGAAATTCCGATTGCAATGATTGCATGTTCAATTACTGTCTTGATTAACTAGTAGTGTTATTAGAGCCTTCCTTATGCTATGCATGATTGATAATAATATATTAAAATGTGATATTCTATGAATTGATTAAACTATGCTATGCATGACTTGGGGTTCAATTCCTTGTTATAGAAAATGATGTAATAACTAGATTAAGGTTTTGCTTGCATTAATCTAGGTGATTATCATATCAAATTAGCAATGTTTTGCTACACGTGTAAATACTTTAATTGAGGGTCATCCTGTACTTCACTTAATTAAAGAATGAAATCTTTAAATCATAATTATCCGTGGTACAACGAATCGAAGCGCCCATGGTGGTTTTGGCAAGGATTGGACATGGCTGCTCATTCACTTTTAGGGGGCCTCTCCTACCTGGAAATCACCATCGGTATTAAATTCAAGAGTACCCAAGGGATTTTTATAACGTAGTCGATTTTTAGTATGGGAATTGGATTTCGCATATAGTTTTACAAATGTGGTTTAAATTGTTAAATTAAAACTTATAGACATTGGTGCAAGAACTTAAACATGGACCTTGTTTGTTTTGCATGCTATGTGGAGTCTTGGTATAGTGGAATGATTATGATATACCAGTCCAGAGCATGTTCCCTTTGAGTTAATAATTTCTAATAGCCTAGAATTATTATTTCATAATCATATTCATTGTATAAGACCTAGACTAAGGCGAGACCAATGACACCAATGAAATTCCTACAACAATATTAAGGTAGTAGATTGTCTTCCTGTCATAAGTCATGATATGAACCTTATTAACGGATGTAAGCACATGTACAACATGCCTTTCCTTAACATGTGTTTGGTCATGAAACTAGATGGGGTTAAAGCCTTAAACAAGAAGGTTTAGTTGTCCATATTATTGGAGCTAATGCCGAATTGGAGACACAATGGAGGATTCGTACAATTGGATACGCACATCTCGAGAAAGAGAACTTAAATGGATTAGTAATTGCAAGAGATGCAAATGGACGAGTTCTAACCATGGTTAACTTGTTATAGCTTGACCTGTGATAGTGGGGGTCATAATGAGTAGCTATAGATGCTACCTATTAAGTAAAATTGGTTTGGCAAAATTTCCTAAATTTGAATAGAAGGGGCTAATATCGAGAACATAGTAGGAAATATGTGTTTAATTAAAGATCTTATATTAAATGCATGTACATATACCAATGTCTAAACAAATTCTATCTTATATCTAGGTTGAACAATGAATCCAAACATAAACATCCACCCGATACTTGACACTAAAGTGACAGGGATAAATTTTGATGGTTGGTTCAATGTTCTTAAAAAGGAACTTGAGAAAAGCCACATGGATTATGTTCTAGATAATCCTGAACCAGTCAATCCTGATGCTGACACTTTTATCCAAGATAAAGAAGCATATCTTAAGCATAAGAGAGATGCTTTCGTCGTATCACTTTTGATGCTCGAAACCATGAGCTTGAAGCTTAAGAAACAACATGAAGGTATGAACTTAAAATCCATGCTAATTCATCTCAGAAGAATTCATGAGGGCATGGGAGTTGAATGGAATGAAATTTTTAGATTCCTTTATAACTCTGGGAAAGATTATGAGAACCTGGCCACTAAGCGATGCATAGAATACTTCCAGTATTCTAGAAGATTGGCTCAAATAGGAATCAAGACAGATTCCAAGCATGACATACAACTTATCTTATGTCAAGAAAGATCGATAAGACATCTGAGTTCATGAGGAAACTTAGAAGTTTTGAAGAAGGTTAAAATTCTAGAGGAGTAAGTACCTTAGCAAGTAAAGCTTGCATTAAAGGTAAAGGTTTAAAACCCATCGGCAAGAAGGTCAAAATTAGGTTATTGAAAAGGGGAACCCAAAAGGATTATGTTTCGTATGAGGAAGTCCTAGACAATGGAAACATAATTGCAAAGTTCAAATTTTTGAACAAGTGAAGAAGAAGCCAAGTGAGACATCTACTTCAGATATGTTCATGATAGAGAGTTTCTCTACAGTTCCCTATGAGTTTACTTGGGTATTGGATACTGGTTGTGGTACTTATATTTGTACTTCTATGTAGGGATTGCGGAACATTAAGAGGCTTGCGAAGAGGAAAATGGACCTAAGAGTTGGAAATGGAGCACGGGTTGCTGCAACAGTGTTCGAAAGGTTTTGACTTTAATAACTCTTAGGATTTTTTATTTAATAATGAAGCCAAAAACCTTATCTCCCACTTTCCTACCGATAAGATATAAGTTCAAAATACGAACATGTGTTGTCAGTACCGCTTATCTAAATAGAAAAATGGCGACCACTGCAAGTATACAATTACGATGTAGTTTTAAAAGATATCGATCCCACAGGGAAGGACTAGCTCTAAAGATCAACAAGAAAAATGGAATAAAGAAAATAAATATTTTTGGATTTTAGTTGGGAGGATTAGAATGAAGAATGGATAAATATATGTATGGAAGACTAGAGATTCTAAATATATAGATTTTCCCTATGAAATAAGTATAGCAAAGAAAACATGCAAGTTGAACAAAGATATTACGATTCACTAAACTAATCTAACAGACTCAGTTCAAAACACCTAGATGTTCAATTATTTGCCGCAGAGCAACACATGAAATAGCTTTTCTAAATCTAATGCAAACTAATTAAGACAATTATATAAACCTGGACAACGTCAATACTATGCTTAGTACCGGGTCGCTTTCACATAGCCATATTTAGCAAGTTATCATTCCAAAAATGTTAGCTCACTAAACAGCGTTATATCACAGATCTAGTGATTATACATAATATTTTTAACCCTGAAACTACTCTAATTAAAGTTAACTCCAACGCATATAACTTGATTAATATAAAAGACTTAACGTGAAATACGCATTATAACACATAGACATATCATAAACTTTGAAATAGAAAGTATAAGTAGAAAGCAAAGCAAAGTTGTAAGGTATGCAAGTGAAAATTAAAGTTGATCAAACCGTATCCACTCTTTAATGGGAGTCGTCAATTCTTGCAATTCCTATGTCTGCTTTGAATTCGGTCTCGGCTCGTACAGAACCTTCGCTAGGATGCTATTCTTTGCGAATATCGAACAAACAAATATTGAAGAATGAAAACTTTTATTGATAAGTGATTTGCAAGTACACTTATACAACAATCGCCATAGAATATAGAGAAATCTAGTGATCAAAACAAGGATTCGAATCACTTAAACATTTTCTCACTAACACTTATGAACGTAGCGAAACTAGATATTTTATTCTTCAGCTACACACACTATACGTAACCCTATAATTGCACTCTAATGCTACACGTAATTGTAAGGTTTGGAGCCCTATTTATAGAGTTTGAAGGGTTGCGTCTATCCAAACGAAGAGTTATGTCCATTGGCGAAAGATTGCATCACTTCATTGTGATTGGTTGAGAAGCTTTAATCTTATCCACAATGGATAAGCACCTTTTCATGATTGGTTGACTTCTGATAAGTGTCTTTTCGTTGGTAGTTGATGGTGGTTGATCATTCTTATCTGGTGGTTGGTAGTTAAGAAGATTTGACCAAAAACCGTCCAAGTCGAGATCGCGATATACAAGTCACGATCGTGAATCTTTATTTGATAATTTTTTACTTCTGAAGTGTATCAAATCACGACCGCGAATTGTTGTCATGACCGTGAATTGTATTTTTCTTTAGAATTCTTCTTATAACTTCACCGATCTTCGATAGTTTCGATCCTAAGCCAAATCTTTAAGTTCCATGCATCTTTTCGCGCCTTTTTCACTCTTTTTACATAGAATTCCACTTTAGATTATTTTACTCCCAAGATTTACCTAGTATCTGCAATTGCACCAAAAACAACTACATACCACGTGAAATCTTTTATATGAAGTATAAAAATGACTTAAACTATAGTGTTTAGTGTGTAAAATTATATTGATAATAAGTGTAATTATACAATTATCAAACAACTGTAGGGACATATAGCCTTCGTTTGCCTAGTGGCCTTGTTTTAGTTTTGAACAATTGATATTATATTCCTGCTGTCACTAAGAATATTATTTCTATTGAGCGTTTAGCAACAGAAGGATTTGAAATTTTATTTTCTAATAATAAATGTCAAATTCAGCGTGATAATATTCTTTATGCATGTGGAATATTTGTGGATGGCAATTACATTCTATATACTAAAATTGAAATTCTAAATATGAACATTGTTAAGAAATCGAGATTAGATAATGAGAAATCCTCACACTTATGGCATTGTCGTCTAGGCCATATAAATGAGACTCGCTTAACTTAGTTACACAAATGTGGAGACTTAGGCCCAATAGAATGGGAATCCTATGGTGCGTGCGAACCTTGTTCAAAAGGGAAGATGAATAAGAAACCTTTCAAAGGAAAGGGTCAGTGTGCCACTAGTACTTTGGAAATAATACATTCCGATGTATGTGGTCCAATGAGTGTTAAAACGCATGAGGGTTTCGTCTACTTCATAACCTTTATCGATGATTACTCATGATATGGTTATTTGTACCTTCTGAGGTACAAGTTTGAAAGTTGATAGAGTCAAAGAATTCAAAACCGAAGTAGAAAAACGGCTTGGGAAAAGTAGCAAGACCCTTCGATCTGATTGAGGCGATGAATACTTAAGCTAAAAGTTTCAAGATTATCTAAGGGATAATGGTATATTATCCCAGTGGACACCTCCTTATACACTCCAACACAATGGAGTGTTAGAAAGGAGAAATCAAACCCTACTCGATATGGTTCGGTCCATGATAAGCCAAGCAGAACTCAGTATATCCTTTTGGCGTTATGCACTTGAGAGTGTAGTTTATTTTCTAAATAGAGTGCTCTCTAAATCAGTTGATCAAACTCCATACGAGTTATGGTATGGTAAGAAACCCACTCTTTCTCACATGAGAGTTAGGGGATGTCCTGCTTATGTAAAGAGGACAAGTTCAGATAAGTTGGATGTTAAGTTTGATAGATTTCTATTTATAGGTTACCCTAAGGAGATTATAGGATATACCTTTTATGATCCCATTAAACAAAAAGTCGTTATTTCTAGATTTGTTTAATTCCTTGAGAAGGAGTATATACTTGCGAAAGCTAGTGGGACAATCTTGAGTTAGGCAATCAAGAAGATCAAACAGACTATCAACTGATTATACCTACACCCGTTACACAAGATAGTGTAAGCATGGAACATCCTATTATAATATCGACATTGCGTAGGTCAGGCCGGGCTCTAATCGCTCCCGAGTGATATGGGGTTTCTCATCACTGATGACAAACATCTCTTCCTTATGGAAGATGATGAGCCTAGGACTAACAAGGAGGCAATTGAAGGTTCAGAATCCGATAAATGGCCTTCAGCCGTGAGATCGGAGAAGCACTCCATGTTCAAAAATCAAGTTTGGAGCTTGATTGATGCTCTAAGTGGGATTAGGCCCATAGAATGCAAGTGGGTTTTCAAGAAGAAAACTGACATGGACGGTAACATAGTTACCTATAAAGCAAGGCTGGTTGCAAAAGGGTATAGTAAAAAAGAAGGCATTGACTATGATGAGACCATTTCACCGGTGGTCATGCTAAAGTCCATCAGGATTCTCCTTGCTATCCCCGCTCATTACAATTATGAGATTTGACAGATGGATGTGAAGACAGCATTCCTTAACGGGAATCTGGACAGGGATGTGTATATAGCATAACCCAAGGGTTTTACATCCAAAGATGGCTCTAAGGTATGCAAGTTGCAGAAGTCCATTTATGAACTTAAGCAAGCATCGAGAAGTTGGAATGTTAGGTTTGACGAGATAATATGAGAAATCAATTTTGTGTCAAACACTAATGAGCACTTTGTATATAAGAAGGCTAGTGAGAGTGCAATCGTTTCCTTGTATTATATGTCGATGACATGTTATTGATAGGAAATGATATTCCTTTTCTTCAAATAGTTAAGTCATGGTTGTCAAAGAAGTTCTCCATGAAAAACCTTGGAGAAGCAGCTTTTATACTTGGTATTTAGATTTATCAAGACAGATCCAAAAGGCTGCTAAGTCTTACACAAAGTACATACGTAGACAAGGTTTTGGCTAGATTTAACCTTGGGCAGTCAAGAAAGGGTTATCTCCCAATGTCCCACAAGATTAACCTTTCTAAATCTGAGAGTCCGAGAACACAAGAGGAGAGACTGTGCATGAATGGAATACCATATGCCTCAGTGATAAGGTCCATTATGTATGATATGGTATGCACTTAGCCTGATGTCTCACATGCGTTGAGCATCACGAGCAAATTTCAATCTGACCCAGATGAGAAGCACTGGATGGCCGTTAAAACTATCCTCAAGTACTTACGCATGACTAAGGATATGTTTTTAGTATATGGAGAAGGTGATCTCACTTTGAAGGGATACACGGATGTGAGTTTTTAGTCTGACAAGGATGATTAAAAATCTCAGGCTGGTTATGTGTTTATGTTAAATGGAGGGGTAGTTGTTTGGATTCAAACAGGATACAACTGCTAATTCAACCATGAAATCTGAGTATTTAGCTGCTCAGAAGCAGCTAAGCAAGCTATGGCGCTTAAGGGATTTATTGGTGATCTCGATGTGCTATCCAGGATTGTAAATCCAATAGTGATCTATTGTGATAATAATGGGGCTATTGCTCAGGTAAATGAACCATGGCCTCGTCATAGAAACAAACATATACTCAGATAGTACTATCTTATGCAAGAGATGGTAACCAGAAAGGATATAAGCTTAGAACACGTCCGAATGGATCGGAATCTAGCGGATGGGCTAACTAAACCATTGACTCAAGTTAAACATGACCAGCATGTTAACGATTATGGTATGAAGCACATGGGTAATTGGCTCTATTGCAAGTGGGAAACTGTTAGACATGATGTATGCTATAGAGGCAATTAGGGTGATATATCTTTATTAGTTATAATGTACAAAAGGTATCAAATTATTATTAACAATAATTAAGGCATCTTTGTTGCTTGTTCGTGCTTTCTGTTTATTAATGTATCTCGCTGGTATAATAAATGTATAATATGTATATTTATATGCGTATTGATGAGACAAATTCCATGACTACTTCGTAGCGTAAAAGTGCGAGGATATAATGGGACTTATGTGCTGTGAGAATTGCACATACGTTTTACTATGAATAGTCTAAATATCCCTAGCCATAGTTTCATTGAGACTGAACATCAATGGAATGGGCAGACTAGCATGTGTAGACTTACTCCTTGGATTATATCCAAGCAGCCGATCTCATGAGCTGAAGGTGGTACCTTGAGTTAACACATCAATGTATTCAGGTAATACATTGGAGACCGCTATAAGATAGACACTCAGAAATAACTATATCCATGTGTTGGTGTCATGTCTTATTGTAGTAGCAGTACAAGTATCCTCACACTTGAGTTACCGGTTCCCTTGTGTAGGAGTTGCTATACTTTGGGTCATACTTATTCATACCCTGGCGATCAAGATGATACAGGTGATTACAGGTATAACAATGATTACATGCTGGTAAGTTGTGTAGTCAAGATAGGATCCATCGCTCCTGATATAGTGATATAATGGGAGATGTACCTTAGGGCCCCTTATTGAAGTGACACACTCATAAACCTCTGATCAGATTATAAGATTGATAAAACAGGTTTCTAGTCAATCTTGATACATAATGATCGAGTGGTGTTCTTTGTAAACAAGTTTAATTTCAGGATAGCTATGGCTATTACATGAGCTAACACTTAATCTGAGCTCAATAAACTAGATGGTACTTAACCTGAAGGAAGGAGTGTATTTTATTGGTTACTTCTGCAGAACCGGATCAAGTCACAAGCACGTGATGTTCCAAGTATCGGGAGATTATACGCATTTGCTAGAAAACCCATTTGATCGTCTAGAGCTATAAGGTTCCATATCGATCTAGAACACTAAGCTTAAAGGTTCCCGAATGGGAAGCCAAGTTTAGGTTTACCTCTAGCGGCTCTATACTTTGGGATCCTATGAGGTCACACACTTTGGGTCTTTATCGGACTAAGTAAAGAACCTATAGATTGGGTCTATGTCGAAAATATAAGTTGTCGAATTCGTTAGAAGAATTATTAATTGGTTGAACCGAATTAATAATTAAAAGGAATAAAGAGGAAATAGGGAAAATTAAACAAAGCGAGCAATGGAATCTTTCTTGTTGCAAGTGGGCCCCAAACGAACACTGGTTGTTCAAAGTGGGGCCTACACAACTGCACCACGAGTTGAAAAACTCGCAAGCCACTAGCGCGTGGGGCAATCCCGTTTGCTAGTGGGCTACAAGCACGCAAGCGCTGCCCATGGCAGCGCTTGTGCGGGCCGCTAGGGAAGCACGCTAGGGCTTCCCTTGTAACCCACGCGAGTTAGCCTGCGAGCCTCCTTGACTCGCACGGCTAACCCGATAGGGATGGGATGACAATATTCCCATCTCATCCAGTTATTGAGGGGGAGTCTAACAATCCCCCTATTCCCTATAAATAGTCCTCCGACTCCTCTCTTTATTCACACACAACAACACCTGAAAATAGCTTTAAGTTGAGATTTTCTCTATGGATTCGACTCTCTCTTCTTCCTTTGTTGTGTGAGATCCTTCATGAGTTTCTCCAAACAATCAAAGAATTCTTATTGAAGGCTCTTTCTCAAGTGAGCCTTCGGGATATTTTCAGTTTGGTTTTCGAGTGGTCTAGCAACTACTGTCTACTGACTGGTCCTTCCTCCTCGATGGTTTGGTCGGTGAAGATCCATGTGGATCAATCGTGGAGGCTCTTCTAGTTTAGAGGCTCGTGTTAACGAAGTGCTGTCGAAATACTCAAAGGGAACACCGGTACCAAAAGAGAGAAAACACACATCAACTGGTGCTTCAATCTTTAGATGCTAGGTTTCTTTTGTATATTTTATAAACCTTAAAGTATCTATGGAACGTTTTAGCTTAGATTATATCAATTATGGCATGCTTAGGAGATCTATAAGTTAATTTTGAGTTTTGAAATTCTACCTTGCAATGATTGCATATTCAATTACTGTCTTAATCGACTAGCATTAAAAGTCTATTTTGGACAAGTTTAGGAAGAGTAGATGCATTATAAAAAATTTACCAGTTCTCCTCTCAACTAACAAAATTATTAGATGCATTATAACAAAATTACTATGTCTTCTCTCAACTAACAAAACTGTAACAAAATGTATTGCATGACATAATGATGTCAAAAACTTATGCATATAAACTCAAGCTTCTGATTGGATGATAAGGGGTGAGCAAAAATAATCGAAAACCGAATCGAACTGAAGTTATTTGATTCGGTTTCATATATTTATGTTATTGGTTTTTTGTTCGGTTTGGTTAAAATTCCAAAAAAAAAAAAAAAATATTGAATCGAAAACCTAAAAAATCAATTTTAAGTAATTTTAAATTAATTTACTAATAAGTTTCATATTCAATTTACATTTAATATTTGAAAATTAAACTTTTTTCAAATTAACAATACGTTACTGTTGATCCCGAATGACTAGGAAATGTACTAGAGGGGGTGAATAGTAATTTTAAAGTCTCCTCTTAAGTTTAAAAACTTTGTCACTAAAAAGGAATTTTTTACTCAATCTCAAAATAAATGAATTGCAATATAAATTGCAAGTAATTAAAATAGTAAAAATAAAGAGATTGAGATGCAGTGGATTTTATCCTTGTTCAGCAACCCTTGAATTAATACAGTTCCCAAGTCAACTGACTTGAGATTTTCCTTAATGTGTTTTCTTTTTTGGCAGAAAACAAGCCTGATGATACTTTTTGCAGGCTCAAGTATCAAACCTTACAAAAGTTGTTTTTCCGGGGTCAACAACCAAACCTTTTCATCACTATTTTTGCAGGCTCAACAGTAAAACCTTACTTGTTGTTTTGCGGGCTTAACAACAAAACATGACCATCGTTTTTACTGGCTAAATAATGAAACCTTACAATTCTAATTGAATGTGTCTGTGTTGCGGGAACACTATAAGAAGCTTTCTCCCTTTTAAATGCTCTAGAAGAATTGCAGGGAAGACAAATCTAGTTGAAACTTGCAATATGTAAAGTTTTTTCAATCTTCCAAGTTTCAACTTTCAAACTGATGGCTTTTTATAGTTCATGCAGGAGTAGTCGTTGGAGAGTTGCTGAGGTGTCAAGGTCTTAATAGCTTACTACCTTTTCAAAAATATACCCGTTGAATGGGTGGTCTTCTGCTACTTACCACTTTTCTGCTTCTTACCACCTGTGATCTTTGGTACTTACCATGTTTTGCTACTTACCACTTTTTGGTTTTTGTCCCATTAACCTTTTGTCTTTCATTCTTCCACATTGTAACTTCTTCTTTACAATATATTTTATGTAAATTAACACAAATATGTATGTGTATTAGTTTATAAAAAATATATTATAGTTGCTTTGTCGATTTCGTCTACTTGTTATAATTATCGAAAGTTAGACTCAACAGTTACATGTGTTAAAAATTATTTATATTGATTTTTAGTCATTTCATGTTAAAAAATTAAGACTCCATGGAAAAGTATAATTTAAAATAAAAATGTATACTTTTGATTTAAAATCGAACCGAAATCCGAACTGAATTATTTCGGTTCAGTGCAAACTGAACCGAAATAATTCGGTTCGGTTTTTGAATCAAATCGAGCTTTGCTCACCCCTACTTATGATGTCAAATATTATACATGTAACATCAGTTGTTTCAATATGCATTGTTAAGTATTATTTCAAAAATTAATGTGCGCATTTAGTAGAGAACTTATGCATTTTATATGGACTTAAAAACCTTTTCAAGGGTTTGTTCTATAATTCAAATGTTTTTTTTTTTGTGTTTAATCTATTGAAATTGTCTATTTGGTACCTGACGTATTCAACTTTTTCCTATTTGGTATCCAATGTATTCATTATATGCCTATTTGATGCATGAATTATTTAATTTTAGTATAAAAAGTATCTATGCAACAACACAAAAAAAGTGAAATGGATATATTTTTATTTGGAGAACAAGTATGTTTCGTCGATAATGTTTAGAATTGTCAGCCCTCAAAGGTTTCTCGACTTATCGTACCTAAATTTGATATGCTAAGTATCGAATAGGTATAACTTAAATAAGTATGACACCGAATAAATTATTTCAATTGATCAGACATTAAAAAAGCATTTGAATCATGTAACAAGCCCAATAAGATTATATGTTTACGGACATGACTAAGGGCAACTAGAGCCTCTAAACAGGGCAAACCACCTCAAAATTTGTCTCACAAAAGTCCAAAAAATCTCATTGACACGTGCATCTTATAGCTCCCAAATTTCCCCAAAATGGAAAAAATTCAATTCAACTAATTGCATCAATTAATTTGCCCCATCTATTAATTTTGTTAGTTGAGAGAAGACCTAGTAAAATATGTAAAAAAAAAAAAAAAGTCATAGTAATATATATATAGTTATGTTGGTGCGAGTTAATAGGATAGAAATGGAAATGGCATTGTGAAATCTGAAAAATGAAGAAAACTAACCAATTCATTAATTGTGAGATAATTTATATACCTATCTAACATGGAGACAGATCAGTTGGCATCATTGGCTGATCGAATAAAAGATCACTTGTCAGCCCAATCCAAAATCCCTTTTGTGATCGGAGTCGCCGGAGGCACTGCTTCCGGTAAAACAACCGTTTGCAATTTGATCATTTCCCAACTCCATGATCAACGTGTTGTTCTTATCAATCAAGTACTTTTTTTTCCTTTTTCTTTCATTTTTTTGTATTTGGATCGTATATATATATTTTTCTTTTCTAGTATGTAATTTGATGATACCATTAAATTAATTATTGGTTTTAACTAGGATTCGTTTTATCACTCCCTTAATGACAAACAATTGGAGAAGGTTCATGACTATAACTTTGATCATCCTGGTAAAATTATTCTATTTTATCTCAACTTGTTTAATTCGAAACTTTAATAAATCCTTACGATGAAAGGACGACTTGTTTTTCGATCAGATGCCTTTGACACGGAGCTTCTACTTTCATGCGTGGAGAAACTCAAACTCGGCAACCCCATTTCTATACCTTTTTATGATTTCAAAACTCATCAAAGTATAGGACCAGGACTACAGGTTAATTTTATTTAGATATACTTGTACGAAACATAAATTTTTACCCGTTCCGATTTTGTAAATACTATTCATGTTACATTGTACGATACATGTTCAGGTTAATCCTTCACATGTCATTATCTTAGAAGGAATACTCGTTCTTCATGATTCTCGAGTTCGAGAACTCATGAACATGAAGATCTTTGTCGATACAGGTCATTATTTTTTTCTCTAGTGTATTTATTCCCTTTTTTTATGACATTTTTCTCTTAAGTTTCATTATATGTATACAATAACACTGCTATAGATTCTGACTTGCGGCTCGCTAGAAGAATTCGACGTGATACAGTTGAAAGAGGAAGAAATATTCAAAATGTTCTTGATCAAGTTAGTTCTAGAATTTGAATTCTTTTGGAATAAATATATAATATTAGTTCTGATCTGTTACGATCATGATACATTGTATGCAGTACGATAGATTTGTGAAGCCGAGCTTTGAGGAGTATATATTGCCATCGAAAAAGCATGCAGATATTATAATACCACGAGGAGGCGATAACGATGTAGCAATCGACTTAATAGTGGAACATATTCGGACAAAGCTAGGCCAACACGAACTCTGTAAAATATATCCCAACGTTTTTGTTATCTTTCCAACATTTCAGGTATATAAATTCAACTCAAATCAAATTTTTTAAATTCGTTAAGTATGGGTTAGTTCTGAATCAATTTAATTTGGTTATATATATAGATAAGAGGGATGCACACATTGATACGAGATGTCAATACAACAAAGCATGATTTTGTGTTTTATGCTGACAGATTGATTCGCTTGGTAATTGCTCTTTAATTACTTATTTATTTAATCTATTTAATTTGTAACAATTAATTAATAAATTAATTAATTGTTTTGGATAATATTTTTAGGTTGTGGAGCATGGTCTTGGTCATCTTCCTTTCACAGAAAGACAAATTACAACTCCAACAAGTAAATTTCTCTATTAAATGTTAATTTTGGTATTCTTCTATGCAAATTTACCCCTTTGATTTAATTTGATTTCTAGATAGATGAGAAATTATAGTCTGAATGAATTATCATATCTATATGGTTGAAATTCAGGTTCCATATATCCTGGAGTTGTTTTTTACAAAAGATTGTGTGGCGTATCTGTTATCAGAAGGTACATGTTAATTTATAATTAACAATATATTAAAACGAAATTTATGCTATCATTTAAATTTTTTGAATGGATTTGTGGGTAGTGGGGAAAGCATGGAAAATGCATTAAGAGCATGTTGCAAAGGAATCAAAATTGGCAAAATTCTTATCCATAGAGAGGGTCAAACTGGTCGCCAGGTTTTTATTTTATTCATTTATTTTTACTTGGTTTCTACCCTAAATAAGTTAATCTTCATGGACAGAATAATTTTATCTGATTAATAATTCTGGAGCAGTTAATTTATGAAAAGCTTCCTGAAGACATTTCAACCCGTCATGTCCTATTGCTCGATCCTGTTCTTGCTTCAGGTATCAATCCTAAACTTCCTATCCCTACAAGAAATGTTTATTATATTAAAGTTTTTAGCATAAATTGATATTTTGCTATTATAAATCGTGTCGGGACAAATTCATCATTACCTTTGACTTGACTCAAAACGTCGATTACCACCCCCAACTTACAAAATGATGAGTACCCCCATCAACTTGATAAAAACGATCCACTTAGCTCCTAAATGTCATATGTCAAAATCTAATTGGCATAACTTTTCAATCAGATTTTCGTCTTTCCAACCAGAAATTGATATATGACATTGAGGGAACAAGCTGACTCGCTTAACCAAGTTAAAAGGTAACTGATCATTTTATAAGTTGGGAGTGACATTTGACATTTGGAACCTCAACTAAGTAATAATGCATTTGACCTACGACACATGTAAAGTTAGCCTCACAGCATGAAGTATGATATCGTGAACAGGAAACTGTGCAGTTAAAGCTATATTGCTACTTGTTAGTAAGGGTGTCCCAGAATCTAACATTATCTTCCTCAACCTCATAGCTGTAAGTTAATCTTAACTCAAGTTTTTGTTTGTTAGGTTTATTACTTGGTTTTTTCAAACCAAAATTTACATATTATAGGCTCCTCAAGGAATACATGCGGTTTGTAAGCAGTTTCCGAAGGTGAAGATCGTAACCTCAGAGATTGATATAACATTGGATGCCAATTTCCGAGTGATCCCCGGCATGGGGGAATTCGGAGATCGTTACTTTGGCACTGATAATGAACAACCCTTGTAAAAAGGACAGCTGCTCACCATCCTAAATTCATTATACAATTACATCACATGAATAATATATTGATTAGCAGAGACAGCAAACTGCATGGAGGATTTGACAATGGGTTTATGGTTTACTTTTTGAACTTCACAACTCTCACATTTCTTTCAAGTCTTGTATTTTTTGTCCGTTGCGAATTTTTGAGTTTCTAATGTTCCACCCCTGTCTATCCTAACAGTGAATAAAAGTTCGGAAAACATTTTGAAATTTCAAGTAGTTAGCTCATTTTGTGAAACCAACAGGGTGAATTGTGGCACTAACAAGGAGGAAGAAAACAAAAAACAGAAACGAAAATGGAAAGAGACCAAGTTGGATTAGCCAAATACAGTAAAAGCGAAATAGATAAACTAGAAATTTACATTCACTGGTAGAGAGAGATGTCATATAGTTTATTAGAGCGAGACTTACATTATTAATCTGAATTGTAAATAGAGTTCATCATAGTTTAATCCGCTTCACATCAGTAGTTTCCGGAACACTAAGGTCCCCCTTCCCTGTTTGTCCCTGAACCCACCATCTTCACCATTCATTCATTGTCTTACCAAATGTTTCACACCATTATTTACTTACTAAGTTCGACCAAAAATAAAACTAATCAATAAAATATCGTACTTGCATAATTTATGTTTTACCCAATTTCCTCACAATATCACCATCTCCCGGGCCATGTCTTAGACCTTAACAATATCTAACTATTATGAAATGCCAATTACTACTCCCTCTAATGCCGAAAGATTGTTGTTTTAGCCAAGATTTCATTTCCCCTTTTGTTTGTCATTCTCACATATCAATGCAACATTTAACATTTTTTTCCTAATTTACCCTTGTATTGATTAGGATAGAGATTAAGAAAAAAAATGAAATTATAAGGTAATAATTAAGAAGGAAGAGAATTTTATGATAAAAGTAAAAGGGACAAATTATGAAACTCCTGAAATGGCAATCTCTCGGCACGGAGATATTACTAGTTAAATTCATTTGTTTCTTTGTTTTGTTTCTAATAACGAGTCGTGTCAAATTACAACACCATTTAACACATGCATTAACAAATTTCAAGATGCATATTCATATTAAACATTTAAGAGAAACAACATTGGAGTGATTTTTGAACATAAAGGAAGCTTACAGATTCATCAGGAACAATAGCATATCTCTCTGATAATGACACCCAGGTTTTTCCTGCAGAGAAAAGAATCATATAATAACAAATAAAAGTAAATTACTGTCATCACATGCAAAAGGAAAAAAAATAGAAGTGTATTAAAGAGAGCACGGGCAAGCACCTGACATCGAAGATTCTATCTGCTGGCAACCAGACCCATCAACACTCAATGCTTCTATTATTGTAGGCACATTCCTTTCAAACCAAAACAAACTCAATTTACTAACTGACTTACATATATAATAGCAATATTTTGGAAGAAACTGGTTTCTCATTTCACAAGGAAAATATAATCATATTAGGCAATCACAAATTCAGCGTGCAAAAATTTTTTGGGTTAAATTCACTGCATCTGAGGTACATTGGTTAAAGAATTAAGGATTGATTTATTCCCAAGAGGTAAAGTCTCTACATTCTATTATTAATATTAAGTTGTAATGTAGGATTGCAAGAATATCTTCTCAACATTGTTACTAATTGCAAGAATCAAGCGACAAAGAATGTTTAAGAAAATTCACACAGAAGAGTTTCTAAGAACTTAGGTATAGTATTACCGGTCTTCAGACACTCCATGACCAAGCTGCCCATTTGTGCCTCTTCCCCAAGAAAATATATTTTGCTGTTCAGTAACAGCAAGCGTGTGCCTCCACCCACACGCAATTTGAATTACTTTCTACGAAGTGATTAATAAGAAGTCACAAAAACTGATCAGTTTCAAAATGAAAAAAAAAGCCAGAAATATGATAGCTAAACGTTGACCACCAATGTTGACTTCTTGAGTGATATTCATTCTAAGCTTTAGTACAAGAACTACCTGTTCCTGTGGAAATTGAACTTGCATGGGAGAACAGTGGTCCACGTTATCACCAACTCCAACCTGCCCAAACTGAATATATAGGACAATTAATAAATATACAAAAATTTACACGTAAGTCAATGGAGATAACTGACAAACAAACTACACCAGCAGAAAAAAAGACTATCTAAAGGGTGAAGTGAATATTTATATGAGCCAGTGAAAAAATTTTCCAAGGCCAACCCGTGTTTCACCAAATCTTCCAACATCATTAGCTGATAACATACAAATCTTATATTACAAATACAAACAAAGATTCTATAAACCTTGTTCCATCCCCAGCCATAGAGTTTTCCATCAGATGTGACTGCCATTGTATGCCTCCAACCGCCAGATATCTATCAAAATAGATATATAAAAAATAATGAACAAACAGAATAAACATCAAACTTAGGAGAAAATTCAAAATTCATCAACGAAGCAGTTTAGGGGTTGATTAAAATTAAAATTATGACGAACATTTGAAACCAGTACATGAACAGAAATGTATCTGACTATTCTCTTTGAAAATCAGATCAACATTAGCAGAATCACTTAAAATTAGTTTTATAGGTCATGAAACCATTTGGTCCAAAAGTTTAAGCTAATAGGTAAGGTCCACTAGTAGCTTTAATATTATTCTTGAAACTCCTGCACATGAATGCCCCTGGAACTTGAAGCAGAAGCAACACAAGTTCACTCTACCATGTGTTGAAATTCAAATAACCAATGGAGCTGTCAGAAATCAGAATTAGAACACTCGATCTCTAGGCCTAAGCAGCTGTGATACCATGTCACTAAACCATTTGACTCAACAACTAATGGCTACTCCTCTGCAATGATTCTCAATTGGAAATCACTACATTCAAGTAATGGCCCATGCCCAACCACCCAGCATGTTAAGCCTAGTGCATGTAAGAAGCATCTTCAAGATCACAATGGAATATTATGGTATTTTCTTCCAACAAAAGTTTTAGTATTGTAATAAACTAGAAGAATACATTTTGAATGTATTGTATTGATATTGAATGAGGGATTACACATATTTATATACAGAGGATAATACGAATTAGGTAACAAATTAATA
>CATIWQ010270675.1:0-21886 GCA_949673415.1 Euphorbia schlechtendalii | reverse complement strand
CTTCTAAAACTAAACTAATAAAACTACTTAAAAATACTTAAAATACTATATTATATATATTTTATAAGAAAATATAAGAGATTTAAGGATCGATGGAGTTTTTCAACCCCTCGACTTCATATTCATGAATGAAATCTAATTTAATAGCTTCCTCGATGCAAGCATCGATTAAATCAAGTTTCATGCAAATGTCTTCATCCATAGGATATTTATCAGCTTTACCCATGTTAAATTCAACAGTATCATCCCCTATCCTTAACTTAATTTTACCTTCTGAAACATCGATCAATGCTTTGCTAGTATGCTTAAAAGGTCTTCCTAATATTATAGGACACTTTTCATCGTATGCAAAATCTAGCACAACAAAGTCTGTTGGAAAAACAAATTTATCCACTTTAACTAGTACATCTTCAATTATGCCATAAGGATGTTTAATAGACTGATATGCTAATTGTAAAACCATGTTTATCCTTTTAACTTCATCATCAAGTTTCAATTCTTTGAAGATTGATAAAGGCATTAGATTTATACTTGCCCCAAGATCACATAAACATTTTGGGAAAGAAATGTTTCCAAGTTTACAGGGGATAATGAAACTCCCTGGATCTTTCAGCTTAGTGGGCATTGCAGCAATTATTATTTTACTACAATCTTCAGTTAAAGATACCTTTGATATTCCTTCTAAA
This sequence comes from Euphorbia schlechtendalii, assembly GCA_949673415.1. Taxonomy (NCBI): domain Eukaryota; kingdom Viridiplantae; phylum Streptophyta; class Magnoliopsida; order Malpighiales; family Euphorbiaceae; genus Euphorbia; species Euphorbia schlechtendalii. Next base: position 21,200 of record CATIWQ010270675.1, on the reverse strand, counting down.
CTATGTTTACGAGATAAAAGTTCTTTGATGAACTTACCGTAGTTAGGAATCTGAGTAATGGCTTCAATAAAAGAAAGATTTATTTCCAGACCTTTAAGTTTGTTGATGAAATCGATAAAATGTTTATCCTTATTCTTCTTCTTCATCCTATTCAGAAATGGTGGTTGAGGGGGATTAACCTTTCCGGATTTAGGTTGTTTGTCCACTCCTGTATTTTCATCAGATTTACTCGGATATTCATCCTGTACTTCAATAACATCATTATTAGCTAGCATACCCAAAGGATTTGGTTCATCTGATAATTTACCACAGCGAAGGGCTATAGCATGCACATTTTCTTTAGGATTTCCTTTTGTACTAGTAGGTAGATGACCTTTTCCTCGAGATGGAATAGAATTTGCTAATTAACCAATTTGTATTTCCAAATTATGAATAGATGATGGCTGATTTATAAACATTTGATCCATTTTATTCTCTAACTTTTTATAACATTCATCCGATTCTAATTGCTAATTACAAACACCCTCTAGAAATTTGTCTATTTTACTAGTTAACTGCCCTATTCTATCAGTATTCTGATAATTCTTCTGTTGATTATCACCATACTTCCAACTAGAATTTCTATAGTTACTTCCATTATTAGTGTAAGAATTCCCTTGACTTTGAACATAACTCAATTGCTCCCCTACACATAGGTTAAATTTACACTCAAAAGTAGTGTGTCCAATTTGACCACAATTTTTGCATGTCAAAGGGTTATTTTTAATTACATGCATATTATCTATCTTATTAGATAAAGTAGATATTTGTGCTTGCATAATATAAATAAAATCTAATTCATGGGCCTTTTTAACTAAACTTGAAGATGTAGATGCAGCATGTGAATGAGTAGGATTAGTAATACTTACTTGTGTTCTTTCCACCGGCCACATACTATTGTTGCTTGCCATATCTTCCAAAAGTTTAAAAGTTTCTTGACTAGTTTTCTTCATAAGAGATCCCGTAGCCATAGCATCAATTGTTCCTCTCGTTGCATGATTTATTCCATTGTAGAAAGTTTGCAGAATAACATTTTGAGGTAAAGCATGATGAGGACAAACTTGTTGAGTTCCTTATAACGTTCCTAGGCTTCGTATAAGGATTCACTATCTTTCTGTGTAAAGTAAGTGATTTCTTTAATGAGTCTTGCAGTTTTTGCTAAAGGGAAATATTTAGTCAGAAATGCTTGGGCTAATTGGTTCTAAGTAGTGATAGAATTTGGGGGTAAAAAATTCAACCAAAGTTTCACTTTATCACGGAGTGTAAAGGGGAATAAGCGAAGTTTAGCTGCTTCCTCAGGGACATTGGGCATTCTGAAAGTATCACAGACTTCTAAAAAGTTTGCAATGTGAGAATTTGGATTTTCATTGGGTAGTCCATAATATTGCACATTGTTGCTAATCATTTGAAGTAATGCTGGTTTTATTTCAAACTAATGTGCATTAATTGGCGGTATAGCAATTCCTTGATTGTTAACATTGATGGTCGGAATAACATGATCCATAAGCCTTGGTTGAGGTGGATCTTCATCTTGATTCAGATAAGGATTGGGATTTGGGTTGGGTTTTCAACTTGAGCCATCCTTCTCTCTTATCTCTTATAAATTCGTTTCCTTGACCTACCAAATCGTTCTATTTCTGATTCGAAAGACGCCAAACTTTCTCCCCGAACTACCCTTACTTGGCATGCACCCGCTAGAAAGAAAACTCAATGAATAAGCGAGAAAAATATGTTAATAACAAAATAGCAAAATAATAATAAATCTAAATAAAATATAAAAATATGCTTAATCTCTAGAACACAATTATCTTTCCCAATGATAACTTTAAAACGCATTTGCCTTCCCCGGCAACGATGCCAAAAACTTGTTCGCCACTTTTCTACTGATAAGTTTAATCAAATATGGTTCCAAAATTTCGTGAAATGTTGGCTATTAACTGCGCCAAAAACTTATTCACATATAAAATGTAGGTGTTGTCAATACCCCTTACCACATAGAAAAATGATGATAACTGCAAGTATACAGTTGCGATGTAGTTTTAGAAGATATCGAACCCATAGGGAAGGAACTTGGTCTAAAGATAACTAGGGAAATGTAAAAGTAAATAAAATAAAAAGAAATTAAGGATTTTTATGGGTAGGAAGATTAAAACGAAAAGTTGAGTAAATATAGATGTGATAGATTAGAAACTCTAAATAAATAAATTTTCACTACGAACAAGTATAGCAGAGGAAACATGCACGTTTAATAAAGTTGTTCTAACCCTCTAGATTATCTAACAGATTCGGTTCTAAACACTCAGATGTTCAATGATTCACCATAGAGCAACAGATGAAATAACTTTTCTAAGTCTAGCACAAACGAAATAAGATAATTATGAAAACCTGGACAACATCAATACTATGCTTAGTACAGGTCGCTCTCACATAGCCACATTTAGCAAGTTACCATTCTAAAAATGTTGGCTCACCAAACAGCGTTATATCACAGATCCAATGATTATACACGATATTGTTAACCTCGAAACTACTCTTAAAATTAACGCCAACACATATAACTTGATTAACATAAAAGACTTAGCACGAAATACGCATTATGATACATAGACATTTCATAAACTTTGAAATAGAAAGTATAAGTAGAAAGCAAAGCAAAGTTGTAATGTATGCAAGTGAAAGCTAAAGTTGATCAAACCGTATCCACTTTTTAATGGGAGTAGTCAATTCCCGCAATTCCTGCGTCTGCTTTGAATTTGGTCTCGGCTAGTACAGAACCTCCACTAGGATGCTATTCTTTGTGAATATCGAATAAACGAATATTGAAAAATGAAAACTTTTATTGATAAGTGATTTGCAAGTACACTTATACAACAATTGCTCGAATACATAGAGAAATCTAGTGATCGAAACAAGGAATCGAATCACTTAAACATTTTCTCACTAACACTTAAGAACTTAGCGAATCTAACTATACACACACTATATTTAACCCTTTTTTCTCTGCACTTCCTTTATAGCACTGAAGGCATACCACACAAAATTGTTGAGGATTTAGAGCCCTATTTATAGAGTTTGAAGGGTTGCGTCTATCCAAATGAAGAGTCACATCCATTGGTGAAAGATTTCATCTCTTCAATGTGATTGGTTGAGAGGCTTTGATTCAATCCACAATGCATAGGCACCTTTTCATGATTGGTTGACTCCTGATAAGTATCTTTTCATTGGCAGTTGATGGCGGTTGATCATGCTTATCTGTCGGTTGGTAGTTAAGAAGATAATACCAGAAAACTGTCCATGTCATCATTGCGATATGTGATTCATGACCGTGAATCTTTTGTTGGCAGTTTCTATTCTGAAGAGACCAGGTCACGACCGTGAATGATTGTCTTGACCGTGAATTGAGTTTTCTTCAGAAATCTCCTTGTAACATCATTGAGCTTTGATAGCTTTGATCCTAAGCCAAATCCTTAAGTTCCACGCATCTTTTTGCACCTTTTTTACTCTATTTTCATAGAATTCCGCTTTTGATCATTTTACTTCCAAGATTTACCTAGTATCTGCATTTGCATAAAAAACAACTACATACCACATGAAATCTTTTATATGAAGTATAAAAATGATTCAAACTATAGTGTTTATTATGTAAAACTATTATGATAATAAATGTAATTATACACTTATTAGTCCTCACTGAGTCAATGTATAGAACCCCCTCTAGAATTGGGGAAACACGGACCAAGGGACGAGTAGGCCTCTTCTAAGCCGCTTTGATACACGAGTAGAATATTAGACCGTGCATGTAAGATTCGTGATATGATCCATTATATGGGTAATGCATGAGATTTTTAATGTTATGGCTGCATTCACAAGGGGTTAGCATGCCATGATGTGAAATAACATGTATGTCAATCCATTTGAAACAAACAGGTTAGTCGCTAGGCAAAGATGAAAACATGTGGGGAAGAAAATCCAACAACGGGGGTTGGATTTGAGATTTGTACAATGTTGGTGTGACATCATAATATGAGTGGTGTAAGTGAGTTTACTAAGTTACCTGTGTGGTAATAGGTCAATGGTTTAAGGTCCATGACCAGGTCTCATGGAAATGAGGAGGTCAAAATTATTTCAAACTAAGTTTGCCTCGAGTGTGCTTAGGTTAGGATATCAACTGGGATATCCTTTAATGTGGGAAAAATGGTTTTGGGTAGGCATTTGCCCTGTTTGGGCTTTTAGTGTGCGTAATTGCCCCGGAAGGGCTGTGAATTGGATGTTGAGTGGACATGTCATGGGTAATGGGTGGGATATATTATTTCACTTGTGGGCTAAGTATCGGATGTCAAGTGGACATCACGCAGTAAAAGAAAGGTGTGTTTTCCATGTACAGGCTAATAGCGGGATGTCAAGTGGACATCTCGCTAATAAAAGGGTTAAGTGATGTCCCTAAGTGGTTTTATGTTGTCCTAGGGTGATATGATCTATAGTGTCAACTATGCCTAATTATATGTGATATCGTGATATGTACATCTAATATCATGAGTGTGTGCGTTCAAGTGTCTGTACAAAAATCTGTGGTCAGTATGACATTTGTACAATGACAAATTGAAAGTAGTATACACATAGCACATAGCATGCAACGTCATATCTTCCAACCATACAACTCCCACGTGTAGGGTTTTTGGCTAGTCTCTATCCTAAGTTTGGGTCATCTTATGATCATGAAGATACTAAGGAGTGCACCTACAGGAAAATATAATGCATGATCGCGTGTTTAGGTAACACCCTTGGGAAAATGCCTATGGTTTATTTACATGAGGTTTGTAAATGGGTTGTTGATGTAGAAGGTTCTTGTTGGACTAAAATACACTCCAAGCCTCTCCCCGAATGGGTTGACGGAGGTACATGAGATACGATAACAAGTGCTCCACCCGCTCAAGTACTATCTTTTATCAGGGAGGCAGATTAGTAAGAGAGAAAGCTTCACGGTAATAGGGGTACCTTAGACTTATGGGCTAATCCCTTCTACTGCAATGCGTTATTATGAATATGTCACAATGAAGAGAAAACAGAATAATGTGATCACTAATTTTCAGCACTTATCCAAAATCTAAAACCTTTGAAAAAAACATGTTTTAGAAAAATCCCCAGCAGAGTCACTGTGAGAGGGCAACACGGAGCGGTGGGCTGAGAGCGCTCATTTCATAGGCGCGGTCCACCGGGCTGTTTATTAAAAAAGTGCACCGGGTCGGGGACCCGATGACAAAGGTTGAAAGAAAAAAGTGAAAATGTTTTAGATCGGTTCGAACCTGAATCCGCTATCTCTTAGTGTGGAGTCGCCACATGGATTAGCTCTTTTCCAGGAAGTAGAGTCCTGTGAGGCTTAACGTCCGGGGGACGACCCACTAAGACACAGAGATTTTGGTCCAGGATAAGTTGCTTATTTCTTATGTGATCACATTATATTACATCTATAGAAAACCGTATTTTCTTAGTTAAACATATTCGCGCTTAGGTTGTTTTTCTAGTTTACATGCATGATTCACGTATTGAAAAAGCAGTAAATCCATCCACAAAATAGTAAGTAAATGCGGAAAGAAAATGCAAAAAATAATAATTACAAGGCTTTCAAAAATCGGGGGATGCAACCGCCCACTACCCTATTAATTACATTTCCCAAAAAAATGAAAATGCGATACCCGAAGGAAAATTAAAATCCTAAACATACATCTAAACTGCATCCACAACGGTTAGCACAGGTGATATCACATATGTTCGATTTAATTTTTGCAAGGCTCGTGTGGCCTATTTAAAACATCGATGATTTTGAAGTTGTTAGTTTAAATAAAAATAATTCATTTTTATTTACATGTATGTTGGTTAATTTTATTAGTGAAAATGACATCATGGCAAAGTAGTGAGGACTATTATCCGGGAATATATTTTATTCCCTTCGTGGGGGTATTCTAATACAAAAATTAAAAAAATGAAATAGAAGAAGGGGAAGAGAATTACAAACAAGGGTTCTGGCGAGGCGACTAGGGATTCAGACCCCCGGGTTTTCATTTTCGAATTTTTCTTGTATTTTCATATTTTTTATTTAATAATTAATTTCTAAATAAAATTAAATAATTTTATTAAAAACACTTTCTGAATTAGAGACGAGGAGGATTCCTATTCGGATACTTCTGGATACTCGAAAGTTGTGTGATTCAAGGATAAAATCCTGAAAAAGCCGTCATCATTGAACGTGCGAGCTGGTACAAAATCCCGTGCTCACATATGGCCAAACTTATACTTAGTGGAATCAAAAATTACTAAAAGGTGAATTGTGATCATAAAACTAATACAAAGCACACACTTTCTACAAGTACCAAAAGGAGACTAGAAATGTGCTAGGGCTTTCTATTTATATAGAATGCTTTCTCAAAATTAATACATAAAACATAACTTTCATGTAGAGAAATCTCGGTGTGAAATTTTATAATGGATCTAAGCGAAAAGAGAGTAGGTTAAGCTCAGTGAACTTTGTGTAAGATATCCCAAATCTACGTCCTAATATGTTAAAGCAATTGAATGAAGTTACTGCAATGTTTGTTAAGTTTACTAGTGAAGCTTGCTCCATTAATATCATTGTTATTTTCAAAGAAATCTTTTGTCTGTTTTTTATTTCAAAACTGACTGGTGCAATCTCTATGTTTTTATCTGGCCATACTATATTTAGTATTTTGAATTTTAACTATTGATTTACTTTGTAATTTTAATCTCTTTCCATGCTCCTTGTTGGAATGACACTTGGTCTTTCCCTATATTACTAATCTTTATCTAGCGCACTTTCTAGGTCCATTTGGGAAACAATAAGTTTTTGGCATCATTGCCTAGGAGCAACGTGTAAAAGTTTTGAAATTTTCAAATATAATTGGTAGTTCTAATCTTTTTTTAATTCGTATAGTTGTTTTGTTCCAGGTGTGCAACCTATTGAAAAGGGAAAAAGGCTGAAAAATTTACCTAGCAAGTTTGTGTGCAAGAAATAGAATAGGTTTAGCAATCATGTAGCACAATGGGAAATTGCAGAGCCTTTCTACCTGAGCAAAAGCTCAAGGAGTTTTCCAAACCTTCTTCAACCAAATACAAGTCATGCATTGTGGTACAAAATGAAGAAGAAAATATTGTTAAAATTAAACCCTCCATGATTGAACTTGTTCTATTAAATGCTCAATTTAAAGGATTGCCCAATGAAGACTCCAATGATCATCTTTATCATTTTTTTGAAATGTACAATCTCTTTAAAACTAATCATGGTATTTCTAATGATATTCTCATATTTGAGTTGTTCCCTTTCTCTTTGAAGGATAAGGTGAAATTATGGTTAAGATCTTTACAACCGGGTTTGATAAAGTCTTGGGAGGAGACGACTAAATCATACTTAACAAAATATTTTTCAATTTCCAAGGTTGATAAAATGAGAAATGAGATCTCTAGGTTCACTCAATTTGAGAATGAGTCACTCTCACAAGCTTGGGAGAGATTCAAGGAGCTTCTTAAAAGGGTACCAAACCACTGTTTACCTATGTGGATGCATATACAAATATCTAACAATGGGTTGATAGATGAGCACAAAATTCGACTAGAAACTCTTGCTAATGGTGACCTAAAAGAGATGGAACCCGAAACAATCTTTCCCCTCATTGAGGAATTTATGAACACAAGCTACAAAGGGCATTTCGAGAACACTTTGAACATTCCAGGATCTAAGGCTGTTCAAAAACTTTCAGAGAAAGTTGAGGAACTATACAAACAAGTAAATAGATTTTCAGAGCAGCCTTAACTATCATTACAACAACCTCAGATCACAATCCAACACTCTCAAATGTCATTCGATCAACCTCAATCACTTTACCCACAACTTTAGTTTATCCACCCTCGACCTTGAAGTATTATCGATGAATGTCGACAACCTCAAATTATGTTGGAGCAATCTCACCTACCATTCCAACAACCTCAACATTACTTCCAAGAGATTGCATTCACACATGAACCTGGTCAACCTAACTTGGAAGATATAATGATGGAGTTCATGGATCAAACTCAAGCATGAATTAAGAACTTGGAGACCAAATTTCAGCAACTAGCTACTATGGTGATTCCAAAGGATGAAATGGTCATTCCAAGCAAAGAAGTGCTTATATCCACGGAGGAAGATGAAGACAATCTGGAGAATGGTAAGGTCGCTAATTTTTCTAATAATTTTGTTGTTGATAGTGTTCATAATATAGGGGAGAAAACTGACTCTAGGACTAAGCAATATGAGAAATGCCATGAGTAACTGAATTAGGAGCAACCCTAACTGCATGATCAAGAAATCTTCAAAGATGAGGAAAATTTTTTTGAAGTGGATGTTAAAGGTATAATAGATTACTTGCCAACTCTAGAGGGAGAGTAATCTACTTACAAACCTCACAATAATTTAACAAAGCAATTTATCCTTATGGAGTCCTTTATTGAAGATCAATCAAAAATAAAATCATGGAGACATGTGGACAAGCTGCAAGAAAAGACCCCATACATAAGTCCACCTTATTCAACTTTCCCAAGCTCAAATTTCTAACTTTATAAATATTTATTTCGTATTTTTCTTAGTTAGTATATATTTAATCTTTCTTTTTTGCAGGTGACCAACAAGTTAAAGATGCGTAGCAACCTAGTGTAAACAAATTCTTCCGCAAAATATAAGAGTGATGTGTCAATACTCCCCTCTTCCAATTTCTAGTAATTCACTTTCACTTGAGCTTAGGAACCTTTTAATTTGCAAATGGCATGATAAGTAATTTCCATGTACCCCTTTCATGCCTACTGATCATATCTCATTATTGTTTAATTATTGTGTTTATTTTATTGCTTTGAAGGCAAAGCAATCTGTAAGTGTGGGGGTATTTAAGGGTTTTTCAATGTGTTTTCTTATTGTTTACTTGATATTTGTTTGGTACATATTACTACAACACAAATTACTCCTGCCTTTACATGTTGTTTGAACTTGAGGAATTTGTGTTTGACAATATTTACTATTTTTGTGAATATTACATATAAATGTTGCTTTAAGAAAAAATTTGCAAAAAATTTTTCATTTTTAAACTTTGTTTTGGTAAGAAACATGAGACTTTGACCTATGGAAAGTCTTTCAAAAACACTTAGAGCCTGGTCATGGATGGTAAGCTTACAATAGCAAGATTAACAAGGTAGATTAAGCAAGGTAAACTATAAACTTTAACTGTTTCTCAACAATTATGGCTAAAATAAAACCAACTGCAAATTAACCCATTTTTCAGTGAGGATTTGAGCCTTTATTTCCTAATATTGCTTCAATGAAATTCTTTGCTGATTGGGCTTACACATGCATGCTTAAGCTAGAATTGGTTTTGCTAGTACCTTTTGAGACTACACTTTTGATCACTTGTGTTGATCCCAAGTTAATAGTACTTCACAATACTTAAATGTTTTGGAAATACAACTGAATAAAATAGTGAAATTAATTACGTACTAAGTAGACTCTTAATTATGCATGTTTTCTTCAGTTTGTTTAAAGGAAAATAACTCAGTTCACTTAGATTTAATTAAGTTATGGCTTAGAGTACGAAAAGCTAAGGTAAGGTGAGTACTACATAGTTTATGTAATATAATTCAGCGAGCTGAGTAGCTTTTTTTTAATAAAAGCTGAAATTAAAAATGTTATTCATGTGGTCCTCATAACCAAAATGTGTCAGAAAAGAATGTTGGAGATTCCTCACAAGCGTCTAAGGTAAAAGGAATCTTCTAACATTGCATCTCGTGCGCTTCTTGAGGAAATGAGTTTTTGACTCATCAAGATTAACAAATTAATCCTGTTATTCAATGTTCAAATTCTCTATCTCTAAACAACCTAAACTCTGTTTCAAATGGCCAGAATTGAAAGCTGTGAAGAAAAGAGAAATTGAAGAACAAGTCAAGATGAGAAGTTTGCAATGGTACTTCCAACACCTTCAAGTATAAATAGAAGAGTGAAGCAGATGTTCAAACTTAGTGAATCACCTCGAATTTCTTAAGAGCTACTATCCAAGCAATCATAACTTTCAAAAATTCCAAATTCAAGCAATCTTTAAGAAAATGCTCATTTCAAAATCAATTTGTAAGAGAGAATCAAATCAGCTTAGAGTCTAGCTAAGCTTTATACATTATATAAGGATTCAATGCTTTTTGTAAGTTAAAATCCTTCATTCATTAAACTTTCATTCTAAAATTTGTGAGTCAGTTTAGGAAGGGTACTAAGAATTGAGAGGTAGCTAGAAAGGAGGGTACATTTTGTAATTGCCTACCCACTGTAAAGGCTTCTCCACCTATTGAAAGAAGGAATCACTAGTGGGTTAAATCTTGGAAAGGAATCTGGAGACTAGAGGTAGGATAGGGCCAAACCACGATAAATCTGAGGTGTACTCTTTCCTTTATCTGCTTTATTGCCTTTATAGTGTTTATTCATTTCATCATCTCTCTATTTTATCATATTCACTTGAAAAACCAATCCAAGCTGAGTAGTTTACTCAGCATAGATTGAAGGTAAATTAAATCAATGAAGTTGAGTAGTTTACAATTTTTAGACTAAAGTATACAACATACTCCACTCAACACGCATCTAAAAGCTAACTTGGAATCAATTTTTATAAATCGTTAAAAAAAATCAAGTAATCACATTCACCCCGTGCTTGATTATTTAAGCTAAAATAGACTAACAAGTGGATCAGAGCAAGTGCTCAACTTCTAGATTAATTCTCTAAAAGTTAAAGATCCAAATGGCTTACAATAATTTTCATTCTGGCTAAGGGAAAATAACATTCCTTAAAGAAGATTTGTCTATGACTAGGCCTCCACTATTTGATGGCCAGCACTACATGTTTTGGAAAAATCGCATGAAAAAATCATTTAATCGCAAAGCATACAAGCATGGCTAGTAATAGAGTTAGGCCCCAAAATTCCTACTATAGTGTGTGATGGGGTATGTGTTCCAGCTGATTTATAGGATTATGATGATGCTAACCTAAGGCTTCTTAAAGAAAATGCAACAACCATCAAGCATAAGATTTTACAAAACTTAACAGGGAATCTAACTGTGAGATTGGGTAAGAGATCTTGAGGAAGAAGGAGATCACATATGAGGGGACTGATTATGTTAAGGAGTTAAAGATCAATCTCATGCTTTGGGAATATAAGTTATTCCAGTTGGGTTCCAGCGAGGGTATTCAATGTACGAATAATAGGTTCATTAATGAACTGAAGAGATTGGAAAAGGACTTCACTGAAGAAGAGATGGTGAAGAAGATCCTTAGAGTTCTCACTATTGAGTGCGATGGAAAGAAGAGCGCCATCGAGGAAGCTCATGATTTCAAGACCTATAGCTATAATGAGTTGACAGGCACCTTGGTAACTCAAGGAATGTCCTTGAGGAAATACAATGATGACTCCAAGAGAAGTAAATGCAAGGAGAAAGAGGGCAGAGCCATTGTCTTTAAGGTTGACTCATCTAAAGCATTAACTAGTGATGATTTGGATGAGCAAATGGTGCTTCTCACTAGGAGATTCAAGCCCTTCATGAATAAAGATAGAAAATTCAACAAGAGGAAGTTTCCTAGCAAAATCAAGCCAACCCAGCACCAGCTTAGAGCTGAGGAAGGACCCAAGAAGGAGCACAACAGAGAAATCAAGTGTTTTGGCTGTGGCGAGAAGGGTCATATGATGAGTTACTTGGATCGACTTTGAGGAATCTTCATCATCTGATGAAGAGGAAACCGATTCTGCCAATCTTTTTTCTATGGTAATTAAGAATGAAAGGGAGAGTGCTCAGCATCTACTTCAAGAAGCAATTCATCCACTGTTGACTCAAAAGATAAGCGAAACAAAGGGAAAAATCTATAAATTGAGGTACTCCTTGAGATCCCTTTGTAAATAGAATAGTCTTCCAAGGTACTCTTTGATATGATGAAGTTGACTAATAAGTTCGACAAAAACATCAAAGAGCTAATGAGGAGAAATGAAGATGAGGAAGACACAAGTGCTTCCTTATTTTTTAATATCTGCTTTCTTCAAGAAAAAAAATAAGAATATAATAAATGTTATAACAATAATCACACTAAGCAATTAGATATGTTGACTGATGAGATAACAGCTTACAAGAAGGAAGATATTCCTTCTCTGGCCAATAGTCCATCTTTGAGTAACCAAACTCGTAATTTTAAGGGGAAGAAATCCTCTACAAAGAAGAAAGTAAGGCAGCCTAAACCAAAAGCAGCGTGTGGCTTTTGTGGGAAAGCTGGACATGCCATAGTTATGTGTAGGCATAAAAGTGGTTATTATGACGAGTACGAGTAGAGTCACCTAAAGGAGAACCCATCTCGAGAGCTTGGGAACCTAAGAAAACGTAATTGTTTTGCAAGTAAGCCTAAGATTTACTGATGATACTGGAATGTGGTATTTGGATAGCGAATGCTCTAGGAATGTGATGGGAGATGAAAGCCAGTTCATCTCATTGGAGCATAAAATAAATGGGAGTGTCAGCTCTGGAGATAACAAAAAAGGCAAGATTGTTAGATGCGACACAATTGGTGTTTCTCCTTCAATTAAATAGGTGTTTCTTGTCAAAGGACTGAAGTTTAATCTGGTAAGTGTAACCCATCTTTATGACAAAGGAAAAAAGGTTACTTTTAACTCATCAGGTTGCTCAATTATTGACTATAAGACTGACTCAACTATAATCTTTGCTCCTAGAATTAATAATCTGTATATGATTGATTTATCCCTGGCTCCACTAATATCTGTCATATATCTAAGGAAGATAAATCATGGCTTTGACATAGAAGGTTGTGTTATATAAATATGAACATTCTATCCAAATTAGCCAAAAAGCAATTAGTTGTGGGTTTACCCAGTATCAACTTTGATAAAGATAGGCTTTTCTCAGCTTGCCAACTTGGTAAGCAAGTTAAAAAGTCATTTAGGTCTATAAACAATGTAGTGACTAAGAGAATATTGGAGCTCCTCCACCTTATTCTCTTTGATCTTGTTCAACCTATGAGCATGGGTAGAAAAAGACTCTCATCGGTGGTAGTTGATGACTTCACGAGATTCACTTGGGTAGTCTTGCTATGTAGCAAAGATGAAACCTTTGAGTCTTTTGTTTGAATTATTAATTGGATAATAAACAAAATAGGAACTAAAATTAGTGGAATCAAGTGTGACCATGGATTCTAATTTGAGAATTTTCATTTCGAAGAATTTTGTTTAGTGCATGGTATTGATCACAACTTTTCTACTCCTTATAATCCTCAACAAAATGGGGTTGTAGAAAGGAAGAACAAAACCATAGTTGAAATCACTCAATCGATGCTGAGAGATAAATAATCTACCAAAGTAATTTTGGGGGAAAGCTGTTAACATAGCCTATTATATCTTGATTTAGGTTTTAATTCACCCAATTCTCGAGAAAACACCCTATGAGGTTTGGAGAGGGCGCAATCCTAAGATTGGTCATCTCAGATCTTTTGGCTGTAGGTGTATTATCTTAAATATCAAGGAGCATCTAGGTAAGTTTGATCTAAAGGCTAATGAAAGTATGTTTTTGGGTTACTCGACTAACAGCAAGGCATATAGGAAACAGCTTATTAGAGGATTCTATGCATGTAGATTTCGATGAAACTAATAACACAGATAGACGACTATCAAATGAAGACAAAGAGTAAACCAGCAAGGAAATCAACTCAACATGCCACTCTTTGTGCTTCCCAACCTAGCATAAGAGCTAGATTAAGAGGAAGTTGAAGATGATGAAGATATCCCAATCAACTTCAACGAAGTAGTAAATCAACCTCAGCCTCAACAATCCAGTATAGAGACTCCCGTTATAGATCTGAGTCTTCCAAGAGAGATTAGAACTCATCAGTTACCTAATTAAAAGTATTGCAGATGATGTTCATAATCTAGTAATGATGTGAGGTCGGCTCAACATGATAATGAGCCATCCAACTATCATCTCATTGATTTAACCCAAGAAGTTCGAAGATGTAAAAGGAGATGATTGCTAGATGATCGGGATGCAAGAGGAATTGGATTAGTTCAAGCACAATGATGTGTGGGATCTAGTTCCTAAGCCTAAAGGGAAACCAATCATCGACACTAAATGGGTTTTCAAGAATAAGCTTGATGAAGATGGCAGTGTTATTAGAAACAAGGCCAAGCTTGTTGCCCAAGGCTACAATAAACAAGAAGGCATAGAATGGATGTTAAGAGTGCATTCTTAAATGGCTTCATTCAAGATGTGTGCTATCCCCCAGGCTTTGAAGATTCGAAGAATCCTGAGCATGTCTTCAAACTGAAGAAAGCTCTCTATGGATTGAAGCAAGCACCTTTTGCTTGGTATGAAAGGCTAACTGAATTCCTATCTAGTAAAGGCTATAACAAGAGAAAGAACAGACACAACTTTGTTTCTCAAGCAAAGAAAAGAAGATGTGTTGCTTGTCCAAATCTATATGGATGATATCATATTTAAAGCAACTGATGAAAAGCTTTGGAAGGAGTTTAATAAGTAGATGAAGAGCGAGTTTGAAATGTTAATGATGGGAGAGCTCAACTTTTTCCTCAGATTGCACATCAAGTAAAGTGAAGATGGAATCTTCACTAGCTAAGAAAAATATTCCAAAGAAGACCTGAAGAAGTTTGATATGGAGTATTCAAAGCCAATGCCTAGTCCCATGGCCACTAATACAATCTTGAGTAAGGATGAAGCTGGTAAGCCCATAGATAGTAAGTTCTACAGAGATATGGTTCTCTCCTTTACTCAATAGCTAGTAGGCTTGATATTCAATACTCTGTATGTTATTGCGTGCGTTATCAAGCTAACCCTAAAGAATCTCACTTAGCAATTATTAAGAGAATTCTTCGATACTTGAAAGGTTCAATTGATGCAGGTCTGTGGTATCCCAATAGCTTAGATTTTACTCCTTGAGGATACACAGATGTAGATTATGGAAGAGACAAGCATGATAGGAAAAGCACCACCGGATGCCATTTCCTTGTCTCATGGTAGAGCAAGAAGTAAACTTCTATTACGTAAAGTACTGCGAAACTTGAGTACATGGCAGTGGGAAGTTGCATAGAGCATAACTACTATGGATCAAATAGCAACTAGAGGAATATGGTATAAAGTCAAAATGTCTCAAAGTTATGTGTGATAACAAGAGTGCAATTGACCTATCCAAGAATCCAATTCAGCATGGCCAGATGAAGCATGTCAATGTTAGACACACTTCATAAGGGATCATGTGCTATGGGGAGATGTCAAACAGGAGTATGTTCATTCGAAAGAATAGCAAGCTGACATATTCACCAAACCATTAGTAAAGGACCGATTCAATACTCTCCAAGAGCTAAATGGAATGGCGAACCCCATGTGAAGAAAATTTTAGAAAAATGGTTAAGTGTTGAAAATCATGTCTTAACTCAGCTGAATGAGGTAACATCTATTTAAACCCATTAGCTTTTTAAGTAACGCTATTAGTTTAGCTTTTGCATTTAAAAACTTAAAAGCTACTTTATTGAAAAGGCGTTTTGAATTGGAACGGTCTAAAACTCAAACTATAGTGTTTATTAAGTTAGTTAAGTCCTTGTTCATATCATTGTTTAAACTTGATTTTGGTTTCTAAGAGTGCTATATATCTTTTTACTTGTAAATTTGAACTTTGAAGCAATTTAAAAAAGAACCCTAATCTCTAATTCTCTCAATTTTCATCTACAAATGGAAGATAATAGAAAAACTCTCATCCTTCAAAGTAACTCTAAAAGGAATATGTATGTTCACATAGATGGCTCAATTGAAAGTGATTTTTCCTCAAGGAATGAAGTTTATCGATATCAATTAGGGCACAAATCAAGAGTTTGGACCTGTCTTTGAAGGATATAATGATGGCATGTTGAGGACCAAGACCATGCCTAGGGTCATTAGGCAATATAATCTTTTCCAATTTCTTTTCCAAGAAGGCCTAGCTATTAAAGAATTAATTAGGAAGTTTTACACCAATCTCTACTCTATAGTAGGATTCATAGACGTGCTGATGATTGAGATTGGTAAAACTTCTAACTTAATCTCTACGAAGCTAATCGCTAGCATCTTGAATATGCCATTGAAGGGGATGATGCTGAGGATAAATGGAGATGAAGAGTGTGTGGTTGTCCTAGAGGATTAGGAGCTGCCTAAGGATTATGGCTCCTGGGAAATTTCTGCATTAAGCATGGATTACAAGGCAAGAGCTTGCCATGAGCTATTGTCAAACTCATGCTACCCAAGATTGGGTCTCACAATAACTGCACCTACATTGAAAGGTGTGTGGTTTACCATATGGTGGAAGGGAAGCAATTGAACTGGCTAGTGATAATTCTTCATCACCTAACCAAGGTTACAAATCATTACCATTATGGCTACCTTATCACCACCATTGTGAAGGCTGTAAGAATGGAAATCTTTATATTCAATGAAGGGCCTGGAGAAATCGTTATCCTATTGAAGAAGAGCTTGGACTTTCAGCATTTGAAGAAGCTAAAATGTAACCAAGTCCACACTAGGTACACTAATGCTCAGGATGTGAATTGAAGAAGGCCAAGGTGGAACTAATGTGTTTCTAGAAAATATCCTCAAGGAAGATGAGGATGCCTTTGTGTTGGATAATGAAGTCTCAAGGGAGGAGACTACAAATGAAGTGACTCTTTTAGCTCAGCTTGAGCAAGTTTCTACTATCTTCGCTCCATCAAGTCCCAAAGCCAAGGCAAGGGTAAGTCCAAAAGTGAAGGTAGGGGCTCAAAGGACTAGGGAAAGCCCAGCAAAAGAAAGGATAGGAGATACACTTACCAAATCTCTAGCCCAAGCTAAGAAGAAAATGAAGTTGAAAACTCACGCTCAGAGGGAAGTTGACACGAAATAAAAAGAAGAAGAAGAGGAAGCAGCACCTACCAAGTCATCTCTTCCTCCTCCTCCTCCAAAGGTTGTGGAGAAAATTCAAAGCACGTCTACCAGGGAATTAAGTGAGGGATTGCGCTAAAAGAAAAGAAAATTTGAAAATGCGAGGGAAGTTGCAGCACAAGAGAGCTCTAAAAAGGCCGAAGAGGATAAAAAAACCATAAGTCCTGGCATTGCTGAGCAGGTTAAGAAAGTGATCTCAAAGGCTAAAGGATTTTAAAAGAAGAGAATTGCCAAACCTCTCTTAAGGAGAACAGTTCAAATCTTAAGCAATGAAGAGGATGATGATGACATGGAGGTCATCAACCAGGAAGAATATAATCTTTCTGGTGAAAACATCCAACCCTCTCTCTCACTTAGAAAATTGAGTCTCTTCCTTCTCAGGCTAAGTTACCTGAGGCTGACCCATCCTCGGGTCAGTTAGCCAACTCGCAGGTACATCAAACTCTTCCCACTATTTTTTTGTAAATCCTAAACCTATCTCTTCTGTAAATCCTGAAATCTCTTCTTCCTCTATAAATTCCTCTCTTACTAAAAACCTCTCTTGTTAATTCTAATTTATAGAAAAATCTCCTGTTAATTCCCTAATTCGTATTTCTTCTCCTGCTGATTCCTCCTAAGAAAAGACCACCCATTCTTCACCACCTCCACAAACTCAAACTAAACTCATTCCTTCTCTTGTAAAATCTAAACCAATCTCTATTCCTTCAAATTCAGCTATACAAACCATTTTTTAATCAAACCTTTCTTTGAAATCATCCTTTACCCCTCTAATCCCTCTAATGAAAGAAGTTCTTGAGATTGAGAACTATGCTCAACAAGGAAAAGTAAGCAAAGAAGTTACTAAGGAAAATTTTATAACCGAGGAAGACACTCCATCCATTAGCAAGCCAGTCTAAGAGGACTTCGCTGATTCAACCATTTTAGCTCAGATTAGAGAGTTGGCAAGGAAGAAATTCCTAGCAATCAAAACTGATACTGAATTAGATGGTGTAGTTACCCAAGTGCTATTGCCACAAGATTTGATGGACTTATGCACTAAAAAGAAGGACAAAATATAAGAGTTTGATGAGCACTCTAACATCCCAGCTGAATATATCTATTTTGAAGAATTCGAGAAGATACAAGGGAGCTTGTTTACCATCAAAAATCATCTAGCGAGGGAAAGTTGTTAGATATAGTGTATGCTCTAAGACCAATTAGGGTAGTACATTAGCTTGTATGATGCATAAACAAATTTATTAATTAATAAAAGGCTTTTCTTTGTTATTCAAAGTTGTTTCTTTAAGTATATGTATGTTTATATGATATACTTATTAATTAATTAACAAAGTCCATGACATAAGTTATAGCATAGAAGAGTAATCATAGTGGGACTATGATTGTTGAGATTCTCTTTATGTGTAATTATAATTATGTCTAAATATTCCTGATCATAGTTTCATCGAGACTAGACATTGATGAAGCGGATATATCAGCATGTGGGTGCACTTCTAAAAAGTAGCTGATCTCAATAAGCTAAAGATAGGATCTTAGAAGTGAACATATGAATATACACTGAATGTATATTGGAGACCCACTACGAGATATCATACAGATTAAATATCCAGTGTCAATGATTATCTTGCTACAATAGTTGTGCAAGTATCCTTTGACTTGAGAAACTAGTCATCTTATACATTCGTCATTATACTTTGGATTATTCTTTCGCAGTTCTCTCCAGAGGATGTTATAAGGATTATTACGGGTATAGTGATGTCTGTTCGTTGATGATCTAAGTTGTCAAGATAGGATCCATCACTCCTGGATATAAAGGGAGAAATACCTGGCCACTTGTAGAAGTAACATTGGCTCAATAAACCTCTGATCAGAGTATGTTTTAATAGGATGAGATTCTACTTAAAATATCTCAATGAGCAATGTACTTTAGTTACAAGTTAAAACACACTGGCTGGACTCAGTTTAAACAGGTCTATAGGGTTGATACTTATTCGTACCCTAAATCCAGATGGTATTGATTGATGGAAGGAGTGTATTGCACAGTAGTCTACTGTTGAACAGAACTTGATTGATAAAGCAATGAAATCTTGGGCATCGAGGGATCATGAATCCTTGCTAGAGGCCTTCGATGATCGTATAAGGATACTGACCGTTATCTTTGTATAAAGTCCACATTAATCGATATTTTCATAGTGGGAAAAATCGATTGAATGAATCTTTAGCAGCTTGGTTTTCGGGGTCCTACGGGTCACACACTTTGAGGAGCTATGAATAAAGCTAAAGAATTCTTAGACTGGGTCTAAACTAAAATGAATTAAATTGGAAAAATTAGAAGTCCGATTAGATCGGAAGATATTTGGACAAAGAGAGAATGGTATTTAGTATTTGTATATTGAATAGTTTTTTAAAACTATTTAATTTAAATATTAAAATGTAAAGGGGTTGTTTTTTTTAGTATTTAATAATAAATATTTTTTAGAAAAATATTTAATTTAAATATTAAAAAAAAGGGGATGGGCTTGCGGTAGCAGTATGCTACCGCAAGACCCAACCAAAGGCTGGGCATAAGCCCACCTCAACGGCTGGGTATAAGCCCAGCTCAGTGGCTAGGCATAGAGCCCAACCGCTAGGCTGGCCTTTTACAAGGCAGCTTGGCTACCATGTAAAAGGACCCGCGGGTTGACCCATGGGTCTGGTCAGACCCGCAAGTCAACCCGCCTAGCAATGGGATTTTATCCCACATTGCTAGTTTGTGGTTTTGAGCTTATTTTTTTGTTTATATATAACCCCTCCATTTCTCTTTTCTAATTACACAAAATTTTCAAGTTCTTTAACTTGCAAAATAATTTTTTCCAATTATTTTTTCTTGGAGAAAAATTTATTCTTCAATCTACGTGATTGAGGTATTTTGGGAATATTTTTGCATTGGAAATATTTTCTCTAGTACATATTTTAGTTTCGATTTTGGGTTGGCTAACACCGACTAAATTTTGGAGAGTTCTACCTTTGGGAGGTACTTTTGTTCGTGGTCCTCGTGTGGATATTGTAGAAGTTATTCAAGCGAGGATTGACTAGTGTTTGCTGCAATACTAGTGTGGGCTTAGAGTAAAGATGAAGGAGATCTGCATTTGAGTAAGTTTTCTTTTTCTTCTTTATTTATTTATTAGTTTATTATTTAGAATAATGCATGATTAGTTATATTATAAATTAGGATTTGCCTAAATTTATTTTATGAACTATATTTTGCATGCTTAGTTATAAATTTAAATTAAGTATTACTTAGATTTAATTTATGAATTATGTTAGTAATTGTTTTTACTTAGTTGGGAACTAAGTTAGAAATTACTCTATACATATTCTAAATATATTATAGACATAACCTATATGCTTTTATTTGATTATGCATCTTAATGAACCTTGGGAGTTAGAAAAAATTTTAATTTCCGCTGCTATGCTAGGCATATCTAGACCTATATTTTCCTACAGTGGTATCAAAGCCTACCTTTTGCATGTATAGTTGAACTAGTTATCGCATACTAAGTCTATAGGGAATGATATGTTTTGTACTATTTGTTTTGGAAACAATGCTTTATTTTTTCCTGTTGAACAAGAACTGATGTGTTAGTTAGATTAAAGATTGAACAAATTTAGTCTGAACTAACTAGGCTTAACAATGTTATTCAAGGGTATATAAATGCTTTCTATTTAGAACAAGAAAGAACGAAATCATTTTGTCCATTTTGAATATTAGCTAAGTGAGACTTTGGGGCTTATGTAGGTTCTGGCTAAGGATTTGACAAGGTGTCTAGCTCTCATGGGGCACCTCTCCTACCTGGGAATGTACATTGGCAACTATACTCTAAGTGCTAAAGGATTCGCTATGGACCATATGACTTCCAGTATGGGAATTGGATTTCGCATATGGTTTTATAACAGAAGGGATAAATTGTTGTGTCAAAAACATCGAAAAGAGATAATAAATAACACCAAGATAAATCCCTCTTAAATAAATATTAAAGCTAGTATAGTCTTCCGAAATATGAATCTATAATTTAATCCATTTTGAAGTACGGTGTTCTGTTCACGCAAAGCGTGCACCTGCTACAACATTGATTGGTCATAGATGTCACATTTTGGGTCA